>SNQJ01S0253842.1:0-12665 GCA_010110895.2 Picea sitchensis
AACTTTTCAGTGAGTTCGGATATCATGAAGTTTCTAAAGTGGCTACCGTGATCAGTGACGATAGCCTAAGGAACACCATAATGAGCTATGATGTGATTAAAAATGAATAACGCTGCGGTCTTTCCAGTGTTGTCAAATGTTGGCATCGTCTCTGCCCATTTCGTAAAGTAATCTACGGCTACAATAATGTATCCATGCCCCCCAGCCAAGTGGGGGTGACATGTCATGAAATCGATGCCCCATTTCACAAAGGGACCAATGGAGACCACAGGGTGAAGAGGAGCGGGATGTGACTGTATCTTATGATTATAGGTCTGGCAAGCGTGGCATTTTTGGACGGCGATTATGCAGTTGTTAAATAAAGAAGGCCAAAAATACCCTACTCGTAAGATATTCTGGGCAGTAGCATACACAGACATATGACCACCACAGGCTCCATAATGGCAGTCATTTAAGGCTTTCTCGACTTTGTCGAACATGAGGCAGCGTCGAAAAAATGAGTCAATCCCACAACGATAAAGAGTATCCCTGAGGATAATATATTGACGGGCTTGGTAGCGTATTCTACGTCGGTCAGTACTAGACAAATTATGTCGGAAAGTTTGGGTTTGGAGATATATGATGATATCTCCATACCAAATATCATCGAAACTAATGAGGAAAAGGGATTCATCAGGTAATGAATCGGCTTCTACATTTTCCGTTTCAGAGTAGGGAAAGTCGCATATCTAGTCGACAAACACTAAGGACTTCTTGGACTTGGCTCGTCCGAATTCCAAGTCAAACTCCTGGAGTATCACGATCCATTTGGAGTATTTTCCCCCTAGCAATTGACGTGTGAGAATGTGTTGCAAAGGGTTGCAGTTAGAAATCACTGTAGTCTTACGAGAGAGGATATAGTGCCGGAAGCATTGAACTGCTTGGACGACTGCCAAGGCTAGTTTTTCGACATGTAAATACTTGGTTTCGACATGTTCGTTGTGAGAATCATCCTCTTGGATGAAAACCATACCAATGGTGTAATCCGAGGCTACGAGGTAGAGGAAATAATCGTGACTATAATCGGGGGGAAAGAGAAGTGGGGAATGTGTTAGGGATAGTTTCAAAGCTTCAAAGGCTTTGTTTGCGATGGTATCCCATACGAACTCTGACCCCTTTTTTAGGAGTCGCGTAAATTCATGAGTTATCTCGACATAGTTCGGGATGAAATTATGAAGGAAGTTTTCTTTCCCTTGCAAAATTTGTAACTGGCGAAGTGTAGAAGGAGGAGGGAGATTAAGGATCGCCTCAACTTTTAAAGGATCTACCCTGATCCCTTGACGTGAAACAATAAAGCCTAGAATTCGGTCGGATTCCATGCAGAAAACACACTTTTGAGGATTCAAGCGTATATTGTAAAACCGACATCGGACGAAAATGGCTCAGACGTGGATTGGATGATCGACTCGGTGCATAGAATGAGAGGGTAAATCATCAAGATATGGTTACACGATATGCTTGATATTATGGAAGGCATAAGACATAACACATTGAAAATTTGCGCCAATGTTCTTGAGACCGAAAGGGAGTTTCCGATAGGTGAAAGTGCCCCAGGGACAAATAAAAGTCGTCTTATGTTGATCCTCGAGAACAATATTGATTTGATTATATGCGAATAAACCATCCATCAGAGAGAAGATTTCACTTCTGGCGCAATTGTCGACAATCTGATCGACGAAGGGGGTAGGAAAGTTGTCCTTAGGACAAGATTTGTTGATATCCCTATAATCAACGCATATGCAGATTGTGCCTTGTTTCTTGTCGATCGGGACAATATTGGAAACCCAGTCAGTGAGGGCCACCGAGTAAATAAAGCCGTCTTTGAGAAGTTTCTTGACTTCAGGTTTGATAGCAGCCGCTTTACGTGGGTGAACTAGACGAAGGCGTTTTCGGATGGGTTTAGCATCGGGGTATGTCTTGATCTCATGTATCACAATGTTGGGGTCGATACCCGACATTTCTTCGTAGCTCCAGGTGAATATGTCATGAAACTCTTTGAAAAGTGTCATGTAGGTGACGATTTCGTCAGGGGAACACGAAGCTCAGATATGCACATTTTCAACAATTCCAGGTTTGATGGATATGTCGAGGGGAATAGTGGGTGAGATATTGCTTAAGTTACCTCCGGAAAACACATCGTGTGTGGACTCGAGAATGGTTGAAATGACAACAATGCTCGATAGGGTCGAGATCCGTTGGTAGTTCTCGATGGTATGTTGCTCTAGAAAGAGGACAAAACAATGATATCCATCGTCCCAAGGGGTGTCTTCCATGACAAACATGATCATCTCGTCTATGGGAAAAATGACACGGAAAGGATCTCGAGATAACTCACCAAGAGAGGGGGTAGAAGGGGTTTCTGATTGAATGGTATGATAGGTGGATTCGACTGGACTTAACGACATTTCATTGCCGTAACGAAGATGATCGCTAGGGTCAGGTACCATCCATGGGTCGTGAGACGCAGGAGTTCCATGAATCAAGGTGGAGATCATGTTGATTGAAGCAATGGATGAGCGTGGAACATCGGGCGGTGGAATGGGGAAAGTACCCATTAACGAAGAGTCTTTGAGAAGGCCTACACCGACGTTCTCGTAACCCGATGGGGTTTTAGCGATGAACGATACATTGCCAGTATGGGTATCCAAGTTAAAGAAGGATAATTGGTCGACGATGACTACCGTCCCTTGATGTGGGAAACGTACAACATGAAAAAGAGTCGACACAACTACGCGCATGGAATTGATCCAGCTACGGCCAAGCAGAAGATTGTAATCAAGAGGAGCATCAAAGACTTCCACTTTGACTTGGACTGTTTTGCCTTCTAGCGTGATTGGAAATGAAGGAAGGACACCGTAGGGCTTAAAATTGGAGCCATTGAAGACTTTGAGAGTGTTCTAGGATTCATTCAAAGAGGGAGAGCCAATGGCTTTCCAGCAGGTAAGAGACATGACACATGTCGAGGCACCCTCGTTGATAACGGTTCGACAAATGTTTTTATCAGAGACAATCACTTGGATTTGGAATGCGAGTTGAGGGGGTAACCTTGGGATGTGATATTCCAAGTCAAAAATTATTAAATTCGTGTCTGTCGGGTTGATTCCACCGATAGATTTCAACAGTAGCTTCCATTGTGTTGGACAACTTTGAAGGACTTCGAGGGCTGACATCGCAGAAGGTGCTTGGGCCAGATCTTCAACAATGCTATAGTTCTGGGAAGCACGAGCATGAGGATTGAAAGACGATTTCCAAACGACGCCCTTTGGAGGGGGTCGAAGAATTGTGTCAAGGCTCGGTCGTTCGAGATGAAGAGGACCGTTGGTGGGTGGAGTCACGGGAGAGGGTTGTACCAATGAAGGAGGTGGATCATCAACCTTCTCTTTAGAGGGAGAATAATCTTTGGCTTGAGTGGTGAGTGCAATGTCATTCTTCTTTGAATTGCAAGTACACATCAATACATAGGACGTAGTAGAAGGGGAGGGTTGGTCATGAATGACCAATTGGGCCTGTTGTTGAGAGGGGAAGGGTTGGGACAAAATGGCCAGAGCAGGTGGTTTCGGGGCTCCTTGAAGGAACTTAGTGACCTCGGTGCGTCGTGGAAAATCCTTCGTGTAGTGATCATCACCACAGATAAGTCAAGGGTATCGAGGTTTGCACTTATCCCTATCATCAACAGGCGGAGTTTTGGTTTTCTCTGCTTGTAAAGTATTTTTGTCCTCTTTATTCTTACCCTTTCCTTTTCTGGATTTGTTTTTACTAGCTGGGGTATATTGAACTGCATTTATCTTAGAAGTCTTGTTGGTGGGAGGGGTAGGAGATGGATCATTTTGAACATTAGAAGAAGCAGGTTTGGGGTTGGTGCTTGAGGCAGAATGTGGTTGGGCATGGAAAGTGCCAATCAAACTGTCGGCTGCATGAGAGGCAACTGGAGTAGTCGAAGTGGTGGAAGTGGAAGGACGAGGTGCGTCAGGGAGTAAGTTGTAAAGAGTACCCGTTTGTGAGTAAATGAGGTCAAGATATTGAGCACGACTTATGGCCTGTTCTTCTGTGACAACTCCACCCATGGCAATGTCACGTGTGATGTCGTTCACAAATGATTTTGTGAACCACTCTGCCAGCAACCGAACGGGAAGTTCGAGTTTGATGAGACGTCGTCTCCTTCACCATTCATGAATGTGATCAGATATATGAGTGGCTTTTGTTTTTTTGAAAGAACTCAAAATCTCGGTTCCTATTTCATAACAGATTGGTAAATGGTAGTGGGTCAGGAAGGCCATAGCTAGGGTGTTGAAGTCGGTGAAGAAACCTCGTGGTAATTCTATATACCACTTCGCAGCAGAACCCGTGAGGTTCCTTTGAAAAAGACGTAAATGAATAGATTCATCCATCAAAGAGTTGGATGAGCACCAGAGGTGAAAAGTCATGACGTGATTGTTCGGGTCCTCTCCCGCTTTGCCATCGAATTTAGGGATGTCTGATGGTAGCTTGGATGGTATAGAGGGCCATTGGGGAGAGTGACGAATTGGATCATTTAAAATCCTTGACAGGTCCGGGAGATCCAAAGTGGCCAAGAAGGGTAACTATCTATTCACATGCGGGTACTGGTGGCTTTGGGGAGGGAGCCCCGTCGGCAAACCAGTGGGACCATAAGCAGTCTGCATATAATGTGAAGACCTAGGAATATTTGGTAGTTGTTGTGGAGGAAAGTAGCTCATGGGATTGTATCCTTGAATAGGGACATGAGTTTGAGCATTCGAGCCCCAAATAGGATTGGGTGTACCTGGATATGGTTGGCCTATACTAGGGGGTATAACGGATGCAACTGGAATTTTTTCCCCCCCAGTCGATTGAGGATTATGTTGTATCAGATGATTCCAAGACTGGGTCAAGGATGGAGGTATGTTTTTTCCGTAAGGTGGGGTCGGTGGGGGTTGTCCTCCAATCAGGGGTTGTGTTCCAATTGGGGGTAGTGTTCCAATTGGGGGTTGTGTTCCAATTGGGATCTGCATTAAAATAGGAATTTTCCCTACAAGGGGGGGTCGAGTCAAACCTCCTTGGTGAAATTGTCCACCAACAGGAATCTGGTAATTTGGTGTGAACGATGGAATAGTGCCACTAGGATTAGTGATGCCGGTGGAGGATGAGAAAGGTACTCCAAAAGGGGGTTGAGGAAGTGTCGGAATGAAACCGGGAGGAGAGTGCCCAGAAGAAGAGGGACCACCAGGAGTTCCGGATGGGGTTTGTGTAGGAGTGGGAATAGAAGCATTCAACGCATGGTATCTGGGTGGAAGTGTCGGGGTGAAACTGGGCGAGAGCGGCGTGCCGATGGGGGCTTGACTAGCCATCGTAATCTTGGTGTGAATACTCATAGTATCTATGTAATGGACCATTTCTATAGGGACGGTCAAGATGTGGTCAGATCGCGAAGCGTCTATACCAGGAAAATAATAAGCAGTAGTAAAAGGTACTGCGTCTGGGTCAGAGGTTTCGAGGAACACATGTGAGACAATGATTTCAATGCCTGATCCTGCACCAAAAAGATCCCGTCTAAAAACGCCAGTAGACCAAAACGGATCTTGGACGTCAATTCCTGGAAAGGGTCCAGTCGATGATCCAGAAGACACAACAACTAAGTCTCCAGAAGAATTCACTCACATAATACGTCTCTCAGAATCAGGGTGAAGTCAAAATTCCTCTCGAGTATTGGTAATTCGGAAACGTTCTAGAGAGTCGGTTCTTTCCACTTGTGGAGTGGTAACATCTTGGAATTCACTCTGTTGAGGAGAGCCCTTAGGTGAGCTTGTAGGCAGAGGTTGGGAACCTTCCAGATGATCTGGAGATAAACCCTGCATTCTACGTGAATGATGTGGAGGATCTATTGTGAACGAATTAAAAATATGGCGAAGAGAATCCTGAGGTCAACTTGGGTGAAAAAACAACATGCGCTAGTAAACAAAATCTAGGAAACAACACCAAGCAAACAAGACCTTCGAATTTCGTAGTCACTAGTTGGTGATGAAATCCAATGTCGCAACAACGAGACAAAAAGGGGCTGGGCTAGGGTGGAAAAGTTACGCTGACGACCTGCTTAACGGACTTACACCCTGGTACAAGCTCCCACACATAATCTTGGGTATACCCTCCAAGGAGCCCGAGTGAGCTTGGCCAACGTCGATTCTAGGTACCGTGAAGACTTGCCCCTTCACAGTCACCTTGTGTAAGACCCTAAGAAGATAGGCCACTAAGGTTACCACCGACAACAATAAAGCCTGGGGGGACAGTCGACAGTTCGATTTACACGCAAGGGTAGGGTATCTAGCCCGAAATCAACTTGAGAGGCTTCCACTCATCATTGTGGGTATACCTCCAAGTGACCCCCGTAATACATGAAATCTCTACACCCATATCAACAAGGCAGGGTGAGTAACTCTGTCAATATCAATGCGACCTCGGGTTTCACCCTTGTGTGAGAAGGGCTTCCCATGACAAAATGTTGTAAATGGAATTTGACACTCCTTAACACAATATTCTATTGTGTGTTTTGTGCTTTGGAGAGTGTATCTCTCTGCCTATTCCAAAGCGCTAGCCTAGCTAAATGTTGGTGTAATAGAGCCCTAGAAAAGAGTTACTAGTTGAATTTTAAAATTGCGCAATGTTATTAAGAGTTGTTGTTACTCAAAGGAAATGGAGATGAAACTGATGTTGTGTGAGACTCTAACCCAACAATGCATAGATAGGAATGAAGTATATCAATTTTCGTTCAATGAATCCTATGTACGGGAGGGAAAGAGAAGCGTTCCAGAACAATCTTGAACTAGGATACATAATTTTCTTTAAAATGCAATCTCAACAAATCACACAATAATGACAATTCTCTATTGGTTCTTTTTCAATAATTTCAACAATTGATTTTCAATATTTTCAAAAATGAAAATGATTTTAAAAGAAAATTGTTTTTTACTTTTCAAAAAGGATCTACACCATGGTGGTGAAAGTGAGGAAAACCAATAACTAATGAACAAGCAATAAACAAAAACCAAACCAATCTTTCAATGGAAACAAAAATGACAAGCAGACAAAACTAGTCTTTTCAATTGCATGAGAACAATAATCTTCCAAACAATGAGCAAATGAGAAAGACAAAGAATCCCAACTTTCAAACCGATCACCGGCTCTTAACCAAACAAGTACTCAAATTCCAGGATCAAAGAGTATATCCTTGCCAAGAAAAGTCAAGAGATGAGAGTTGGAAAAAGATGGACAAGAAGAGCCTTTTATTTTCGAAGACTGATCGTGCACAAAATCCGAAGACAAGAAAAAATCAATCAATGGTCCAAGAATTTCTTTTCAGACACCTATACTGATCTGGGAAGTTGAACATGCAAAAATCTTAAATCCAAAAATTTTAAAAGAGGTTTCGCAGGCTATCAATGTTGCATAGTGCGAGAATGGGTCATTCTCGCAGGCTAGCTTTGAGCAGAGTGCGGGAACATCGCACTGGACTTAAAAGTAGAGTGTGAACTCTAGGTGTTCTTGCAGGCCACTGTGGGGTTCAGTGCGAGAATGCCTGAAACTAGGCAATTTTTTGGAAAAAGACAAAAAAATTGAAGGGACTTCTGGACCCAGAGGGTCTATCAGGGTGTCCTTAAGACTCAGAGATTGATAGAAATTGAGAAAGGTAAGGCAAGAGCAAATGGCCAAGGAAAAACACCAAAAACCACAAAAAGAATGGGTTGCATCCCCATTGGAGTCGCCAATTTTGTTATCGGACTAATCGGTAGGTGCGGACACTAACAGATCTCCCTAGATCCACCTAGATCTAGAACAAAACAGGACAGGGCATGACTCTTTCCCTAAGTTACGACCATTGAAATAGCTAGTAAGGAGGAACAAGTGGCATACCTTTGTATCGCTTCCTAGGGTCTCTGTTGCTCCCACTTCGTTCTGGTGCTCTCGTGAGGTCAATACCAAGACAACACAAACCAACCAAAGTGAAGGTAGAAAAATGTATTCAATTGTCAACTTATGTGTATGATCAAGGAATTACACAATAAAGTAAGAGTGACTTTATGGGAAAAGGACATGCCGTTGTATCATATTAATCGAAAGTAGAAGATACAACCTGATCGCCTTGATGTCGCAAACTTCCTTTTGGTGACTCTTGGTTCCAACACACACACTTGCTCGATCCTTGCATGAAGAAGATCCAATTCCTCTTTATAGACTTGCTAGAGTCTCCAAGCTTCTGTTCAAGCTGGGTTCTTCACACAATTCCTTCACCAATTCTCCAATTAATCTTGCTTAACCCTTTCCATGAGAATCCTATCAATATATAGGAGAGGATGAAATGGTTACATAGATGAGAATGATCCCACCAAATCAGGGAAACCAGTAAAATGATAACCATTCGAATGCAACCCATTCTCTAGAAGATTACCTTCTAGAACCCTCGAGACTTATTCCTTTTTCCAAGCTTGAGAACAAGTTCGCACCCTAGATATATCGCATAGTGCGAGAAGTTCGCACCCTAGCTGAAGGTAGCCTGCGAGAATGGGTCATTCTCACACCCTAGGCTATAAGCAACCTGTGAACTCTCTTCAAAAATATGTATTCTGGGAAGAGATGAATGTCACTTTTCTCAGGAGAAAGTTCTTGTTGGGAGCCTGAGTACACCATCATCAATACACCATCAAGATGACCAAAATCATGGGTAACAGTGAGGGCATGCAAGGAAATACGTGGGTCAGTAGGCTTATGGGTGGCATAGGGAAGGGAGGATTATTCAACAAGGGGAACTGTCACATCCTCTTCAGGAACATCTTTGGAAATGTCCATAAATAGTTTTTTTTCCTTAAACTTGTGCTGCAAAAAATATTTTTCATCACAATTATAGCAAAGAAATTTCAGTTGGCGTTCAACTATTTCATCCCTAGTTAGTTTATGGACCTTGAGAAGAGTGACAGGGGGGTTAGGATTAGTGGGTCGAGGGAGAGGAACAAAAGGATATTTTTTGTTATAGGAAAAATAACTTGTTGGGCCTCTTCAGCATGTTGAGTAGCTTCCAACCAAATTGGAGGGTGGGCCATGAGAACCTGGGATCAGATTTCATCCTTGAGACCATTGATAAAGCATTCATAGAAGAACGCATCTGACATGCCCTCTGTTCGAAAGGACAAATGCTCAAAAGTAGTGATGAAGTATTCCACTGTGCCTGACTGTTTCAACTTGGTCAAACGACCGATATAGTGGGTATCAGTATCAAAGTGGGCATAGAGCTCAACAACAATCTGGGTCTAGCAAATATACCCCTAACGTGAATTTTTTCATCATTTCCACCATTTCCAGTGTTCAGGATATAGATAGAGGACAACATAGTGAAGTTTGGCCAACTCATCAGTAATACCATGCATAGAAAAACAATTCTCTATTTGAGTGACCCAACCTTTAGGATCAAATCCATCAAATTTATTTACCTCTACGGGGGGAAGACGGGGTTCATGATGAAAGGAGTTGGAGTGAAAATGTGGAAACTGAGAGGAATCAACAACATTGGGTTTTTCTGATGAGGAAGGACCCGTAAGGTGGTTCAACAATTGAATGACATTAGATTGGAGGGAGGTCAATTGGGTTGTGAGGTTGGCTTCCATGTTGTTAAATTTGTTCTCTAATTTGCCAATGCGGGAATTGGTAGAATCCATCTGATATGTGAGATGTTCGATGGAGACATGGGCTTGATTAATGGAAGTGTGGATGATCCAGGTGGATATTGGTGGCCACCCTCCTATTCCACTTGTACCCCCACCATTGTTTCTTTCATTTTTTCAGTTTCCTTAATTGTAGCACAATTTACTATTTTTGGTAGTTTTTCGGGTCCTGAACTTCCGAAGCCGTTTTGAGGCCCTAAACGAAGTTTTTTGGGCATAAAACTCCGACAAATATTAGTTCGTTCCAAACCATGACATTGTCTATTAGTATTTGTATTCCTCAAATATATCTTTCTAATAATGTATCATATGCATCAAACGAAGATAGTATGCCAAATTTACAACCCCGGGAAGTTGATGTACCAATTTACCCCAACGTGGCCCATAATCTCGTGTTTCATCTCCTAGGGTTAGGTTTTTGGATGTTTAGGGTTTCCATTGTTTCTCAATAATATATAGGCCTTCAAGCCTCATTGTAACATGGATTTTAGAGGCATGTATCTGCCACATCTCTTCTCAGAGATAAGCTACCAACGCCCTAGGTAGTTTATTTCTATTCTGTCTGTAAACAAATTTCAGTTCTTTGATATTAATGAAAATAAGTATTATTTCCACTACATATTTGTATTCATGGTTATTTGTGTATTCTGTTGTGTTCCTGCATAAATTTGGATTAGTGGTATCAGAACAGTCTTCTCTTTCTCGATCCTTCTTTGCATGTCCCCAACGAGGTCATGGTATAAGGAGTTAGGGATCGATCTGGTTGAACCTTTGCAAGGTCAGCCTCGCAAACCCTGACGACCGCACATGGAGGAAGAAAAGAAATATGAGGGAGAAGGAGATCCTATCAAAATATTTCTCGAGGAGGCCCTTTAAAAACAAAAGAACACGATGATGGATAAATTCTCCCAGATCCTTCAACGATTTCCCACTCGCGGCGCATTTGCATCTAGCAGCCACTCTCGAGGTGTAACCCCTTTTAGGGTACAAGTAAAATTTTACATTCCCATATTTGATGTCCAAATAGATGCAGACGTCATAGATAGATGTTTGAATCTATTAGAAGGATATTTCTCGGTTCATGACTTTTCTGACCAGGAGTAGATTATTTTTTCACTACCCAAAGTGGCCCCCCATGTTAAGGACTGGTGGGAAACCTACTGTGAGAAAAAAGATGAGGAGGAACCCTCTCTGGTCTCGGCCATACCCACTTGGAATTATTTTCAAGATGCCATCAAGGAACAATATTATCCCATTGGGAGCTATGAGGACAAGTACATACAATGGACTAAACTGCGACAACAAACGGATCAAGATGTGCATGAGCTAATGAATCTGTTCCATACCCTGCACACAAAGTTGGGTATCAAAGATTCAAAGAAACATTTGGTGTTGAAGTACTGTAGTTGTCTACATAGATACATTCAGGAGGAAATGGAGTTCCTTGACATCTCCTCGCTTGGTACGATATACTGGTATGCTACCAAGATTGAGCAGAAATTCAAACAGAATAAGCGAGAATTTGGATCTACGAATCAAAAGCAAGCGAAAGGTGCCACCAAACTGCAAAACAAAGGACAAAGACAAGGCATGGTGACTCAAGAAAACCTTCCAAAGACGCAAGCAAAGAACAACACCACGAAGCCAAAAAAGGACACGGGAAAGTGGTGTGAGTTCCATAAGAGCTCCACTCATAACACAAGTGATTGTCGGGCCAAGGAGTCATTGGTGGCTGAGATGAGGGCTTCTAAATCAAATGCATGCTCTGACACTGAATCAAAACTTGAGAAGGGGAATGACAGAGGGAAGAATATTATTGATGCGGAGCCCAAGGCCATCATTTCCACCACGAATATCCAAAAGGAAGAACCGAAAGATCCAGAGGAGGAGGAGCGTCTCTTCCACTCACAGATGTGGGTAAAGGGTTCCCCGCTATAGTTCATTGTCGACAGTGGGAGCCAAAAGAAACTCATTTCAGCAAAGGTCATGAAGTGGTTGGGATTGCAGACCACAACACACCCACAGATGTAGACCATCGGATGGCTTCACCAAGGACGGGATATTCGCATCAGCCAACAGTGCCACCTTCCCTACAACATCAAGCCCTTTACCGATGAGGTATTATGTGACATTGCTCCTCTTGATGTTTGTGATGTATTATTAGGCCAACCATACTTGTGGAGGTGACAAGTTGTGTATGGGTCTTGACCTTGTGTTGTTATTGTTACCTTGGGAAATAAGCTGTATAGGATACCAGAAGTACCATCGCCTGCCGCTATCTCTTTAGTTACTACAAAACAATGCAGTAATCTCATTTCCAAAATCGAGAAATTTGTTTCCTTGATGATCCACCCTCAGAGAAAGAAGAATATTGTGGCCATGACCTCCAGATAGGGTTTCTCCACATGACAACAACAAATTGACAAGGTCATAGAGGAGTAATGGGACATCTTCACCTCACTCGCAAGGGTGCCTTTGCACTGTCAGGTCAAGAACCCCATCGATCTGACCCCATGTGCGTCGCTTCCCAATGGAACAATCTATCGATGCTCTGTTAAGATCCAATACCAGATCTGAAGATATATTCACCACAAATACTGAATACACAATAGATCCACAAACAAGATAGAAGAAACCACACTATATTATTACCAAACCCTTGAGGTAGGGAAACACCATACAATGGATCCTATTATGGAATGGATTCTCTCCTGTTCACTTGCCTCTTCGAGGGGGCATCCTCCTAATGAGCTTCAACTCCAAATACAATATTTCTCTTCATGTCTCATTACATTGCTTGAACCCCTTTATATAGTGCTATCATCTCCTAAGAACATTCTAGAGGAGAAATCTTCTAGAAGTAGAACTTTCTAAGAAGCCCTCTTACATTAATTATATCTAATTATCCATTTATTATATCTA
>SNQJ01S0253843.1:0-10110 GCA_010110895.2 Picea sitchensis
TCTGCCTCTCGGTGACACCGCGAGTGTGGGAGGTTGGTTTAGGACGTTGATATCTAAGACACACATGAAGAGAGGGTTACTCCATGACTCGTGTGGTGTTGTTATTAGAGATTGGTCTGAGACGTGTGGTCTCAGAAGCCCATGGCGTGGCTTTCAGCATCTGTGGAGACGTGTTTTCTTCTATGGAGGGTTACTCCGTGATCCATATGATAGAGGGTTACTCTATGATTCATATGGTTAGAAGAATGGTCTCAGTAGCCCATGACGTGACTTTCAGCATCTGTGAGGACGGTTATTCTTTCGTGATCCATATGATAGAGAGTTACTCTATGATTCATATGGTTAGAAGAATGGTCTTGGTGGTCACTAGTCACTCTGTTGAGTGTGTGACAACTGCGCATTACGCAGGGTTTAGCACCTTACTTATTCAGCATCATGCATGGTTACTCAGCTTGAATATGGCTCTGTAAGATGGAGGGTTACTCCACGAGATGATGTAGATGATGATTATATGTCATGTGATATGACAGGTTGTTGCAGGTTATGCAAATGATGATTATATGTCATGTGTTATGACAGGTTGTTGCAGGTTATGCAGACGATGACACTTTGATGTAACCTTTCACTAGATAGGTTTGTCAACTTGAGTACAGATTAGTTGGTTGTTATGAATACCTTCCTAGCTAAGAGGGAGTGTTGGCATTTCTGGTAGCAGCGAGAGGTATTCACCTCTTGGATAACCTTTCTTATAGATGAAGATGCCAAGAAATCAAGAAGATCCCAGTCAGCCTCACAAAAAATAATAAAGAAGAATTATAATGCTTCAAAAGTAAAGTCGACTCCAGAAGAAAAAGATAAACAAAAAATATATTTTCCAGAAAGTCAGGTCGACTCTGCCAGAAAAGTCACTGGACAAATTAGTATAAATAAGGGGGTTCCTCATTTTACAAACTCACTCATTGATCTATAGCGCAAGTTTGGTGGAGAGAGTTGCAGCTGCAGCTACAACTGCAGAAGGAAGAAGGGTGCATATGGAGGGTCTATCTCTTTTGGTCTTGGTGATGTGTTGGTGGAGGCCAGCCACTCTAGCACTCTGGCTAGAGTGTGTTGCAGCTGCATAGTTAGTTTGCTTTGGTGATGTACTGGTAGAGGCCAACCACTCTAGCACTCTGGCTAGAGTGAGCTGCAGCTACATTGTTGATCTCTTGGTGGTATGCTAGTGGAGGCTAGACACCCTAGCACTCTAGCTAGGGTATGTTGCATCTATGTTGCGGGGATTCTTTCTTGTGGTTTGCTCTAGTGGATAGAGCTTGTTCTTGGTTATTTTGTATTGGCAAGGATATTCTCTCTAAAAAGGTTTGTTGGGTTTTCTTCCCTTGTGTAGAAGGGTTTCCTAGGATGTATATGCTATGCTCGAGGGAGACACGAGTAGGTGCCTATGGTTGGGTGGCGATGGTGTAGCGTCGCCTATGGTGAAACAAGCATGCTAAAGAAGTTCAAATTGCTGTGGTAAATCTAATGTTAATGGAATTAATGAAAATCCAACAAGAAGGAAAGGAAAACACTGATTTCTTTCCATTCTTTTGCATTTTCAGATTTATAGGTTTAGAAGGCTAAGTAGGCACATAAAGTGAATGAGGAAATAAACTGATTCATTTACTTTTCTTTAATTGATTTATTTCAGTCTTTACTTAGTTTATTTAGACAGTGATAACCCATTAAACAAGATAAAACACTATACATACAGCCATAGTGCATTAAGTTACAACCCTAATTTACTCAATGTCCCTTCCCCTCTTATCCTTTCCCGTTTTCTTGGTTTTGTCCAAAAATGGAGTGGCGACTCCACACCTACCAAGTCCGGTCTTCATAGCATGGTATAAATTGTTTGGTAGTGAGCTAGCTCACTGCCCTAGGCTATTCCTCTTAGTTCCCTTCCCTCTCCTAGGGTTCTCTTTCCTCCTAGTTGGCAAGGGTAGTCCTCCTAATCCTCCCACCTAGGTCGAGTTTGCCTATTTCCTCCTTAGGGCACTTGAACCCATCTGCAACATCTATAAATTGTTAAAAGTAACACGAATACAAATAATTTGAAATAATATCACTAGAAATTGACCTATGATACCATTGCCACTTAGTATTTATGTTATAAATGTGCTTTGCAATCGTTCGTGTGCCATTGATTATGGCAATTGTGCAAGCAATCCAATAAATGATGGGTAACCTAAACAAAAATACAAATACTTTTTGTCAAGGAAATACTAGCCAATTTCTTGGGAAAATTTCCAAAAGAAGGAATACGAACAAATTCCTCGTGATAGATGGTTGGGTCCTATAATCATTGCAATCAAAGTCAAAATCATTTGTATATGTCCTTCAGAAGAAGGGTTATAGTTGGTTAAGTCCCATGATCAATGTGTAGAGGCCCAAGGGTTAATTATTGACAAGTTTACCACAGCGAATCTATTACACATTTAATAGATTTTTTCATGCACCAATCCCACAATCAAGATCAAAGGAAATCCTCAGGGAAACACCCATTGCAAAAAAAAATTGTACGTTTGTGTATGGAGCTTTAATAATTTACAACAGGAGCTAAAAGATGGCAGACGTGAGTTTCTCTGTACATATCTTGGTAAATCCCCTTTGAAATATCTAAACTGTACACGGTTCTCTTTAAGAAAGGCCAACCATAGTAGAATATAAAACACAAAACTTGCAAGAGTTCCTTCATGAACAACAGAACAATCTTTAGAATTCTGGGGCTGCACCATTCCGGTTGAAAGAATGGAACAGGAAATGGCCAGTTCCGTACAGAACTGTACAGCCGTGATGGGGACCACATAAACTAAAAAAATTTAAAACAAAATAAAAAAAGTTACTACACTAAACCTAACCCTAGGCCCCTACAAATGCTATTTAAAGAGGATCTTCCACAGCCAGGGGATCTGGACATTGTTGTTGGACAGGAATCTTCAGGGCCAGAGAATCAAGCCAGAATCCCATTTTGAGTCTAGACATGTTGAGGATGTCGATGATGAGAATTTAGATGATTCGGTGATACGATTAAATTGTAAAGTCTAGAGTCTAGAGTATAGTTATTAATTAATACTCTACTTATTTTTGGACTCTAGAGGCCATTTATAGCCTCTTTGTTGATGTATTTTCGTTCAGATATGGATTGCACTCAGTGCTATTTTGGTTATATGCACCATTACTTGCTATATACATGAGAAACTTTGCATGTTTATGTATAATGGTTTGAATTCACATAGATGCACATGAATTTTTTTTCAAATTTTGAATATTTTATGTATTTTTTTGTCAACCGGTTTTGTTTCCGGTTTTTTACTATTTCTGGTCTGGTTCCAGTTTCTGGAGTCGACAGTTTTGATGACCGGTTCGGTTCTGATAACATTGATCACAAGTCCACACAATCGTCACCAAGTCAATTGATATAGTAGATAACAATGGCACTTCCAAAGGAATTTGTTGCGGTCATGATAGCTATCCCTCTCAGTTGTAGATTTCATGCACACCTGATGCAGGAGAAGAATTCCAGCGTCTGTCATCCTTCCCCCACCACCTGACAAACCCTGAAGCAATGTGATAGAGCTGCCGATGCACCCCAGCCATCAGATTGGCAGCAGACACATCCAACAATCAGCCTTCATTGCGGGATTTGCAGCATGTGTGAAGCCCCGAAATAATCTCAGACGTCCCTTAATATGCCACAAATGGACCAAATTTCACCAAAGCATCTAAGTTTTGGACAAGGGTGGCTCGAGCAGATTGCCGATATGGGTTCGTAGCCATCAGATCTGAACATATATACAGTTCACAAAATTTCAGGGGTCTCGTGTCATTGCATCTGCCAATATGATTTTCAACCATCCGATCTCCCCTCGCACAATCTTGTGGTTAACAATCCATTGGGGTTCATCCATCAAACAGCAGTGATAAAATGTAATTGCCTCATGTGATTCTTGCAGAGTGATTTAATTAGGTGTCAATACATTTTAAGGAATCTTTGGTTTAATCACAGGGGACGGACTTATATGAACTAGGCCTTAGTTGAATTAATGAAATTCATTAATATTTTAATACGGTTGGACAGCTTGAGTGGGAGAAGCATTATTATTATCTCTGTGGTGTATTAGTTTTGGCCATGCAAAGGTAATCAGAAGAGAAGAGAGGAAGAACAAAGGGTGAAAGAGAGGAGTGCTTGCAGAAGAAGATAGAACAGGGATAACGAAGAGGAAGAAACGAAAGAAGAAAACACGAGAAGAGGAAAGAAGAAGATTGAACAGAGAAGGAAGAAGAGCTGAAGAACAAAAGAAGTTGCAAAAGAAGAAACTTGAGTGACTGTTACACAGGTAAAATATTGTGTTTTCTGAGGTTGTTGGTGAGATTTTGTATGCCTAGCTGAGACTGGGGCCAGCAGGCTTTGTAATCAGAAAATTTGAAGGGACTTTGAGCCCACTTGTATGTTCAAAGAAGCTGAAAGCCCATAGAGGCTTGTAAATGTAATTTTTATAAAATTTCTTAAGTTTAATAAAAGGCCTATTGAGCCAGTTTGATGAAGAAAACCTTGTTGTCTTTATGTGATGTTTTAATTGCTGTGTGTATGCAATTGGCTACGCTTTAGAAGCTTTTGAATCTGTGAGTTTCACGTCCTGTAGTGTCTTTGCTCTTTTTTGTTGGTGTTTGTGGTTTGAACTTGCAGGGGACCCCTGTCATCAACACCTCAAATCTAGGCCAGGTTTTGATGATATTCTACAACGGGCTAGATTTCATGGAGTTTCTCTTGAAAACCTGAACATCCATTTCCATTTCCCTGAGCACTAATATTATAGAAAGAACCGCCCTCCTCCTAAACCCGAAACCACAGTATTGTCTTGTAAGATCATAGAATTTAGAAATATGCTTTTTACTTGTGGCTTGGAAAGGACAAACCAGAAAGACTGATTTCAAACTAAATCACTGTTGAACCAAGACATGTACAACAAGATGGCCCTAAATACTAGAAAGATGTGGCATCGATCTCACCTGATCGTTTACTTGAATAACCCCGTCTTGTTTTGGCCCTCTTCTTCATCTTACTTTTAATCTTCTGAGAGTACCTGAGAAACAGTTCTGATACATCCAACTTCCCTGCATGCTTCATCTTGGCCGCAAGTTCTTCAAGTATATCAGGTCTGCCAGTTTTTCCAAAATCAGCAAGAAATTTATTGTAATCGAAACGTGGAGCCTCCATACCCTGGCCAATCATGCTTTCTATAAGGGCACAAGCCTCCTGAGACCTGCCTTCTCTGATGAGCCCTCCAATGAACAGAGTGTAAGACTTAACATCAGGGCAGCAGACATTCCGAGCCATCTGATCCCAAATTGCAAAACCCATCTCGGCTTTCCTCGCTATGAAATACAATTTCATGAGCGTGTTGTAGGTGTGGATTGTGGGTTGGAACCCACATTGGATCATCTTCTCATAGAGCTTAGTGGCCTCGTCTGGTTTTTGGAGAATCGCCATCACTTTGATGAGAGCATTGTAAGCCCGCCAGTCATGAGGTATCCCTTTCTCTTCCATTTCCTGTAACAGCGTATACGCCTCATCCAACTTCTCTGAGGTGGCATAACCTGTGATTAGAGAGGTATAAACAGCGGCATTTAGTGGGAAGCCATATTCCTGCATTTCAGCAAAGAATTTGAAGGCTTCCTCCATCTTCTGTAACTTGGAAAGAGCACGGATTAGAATAGTGTAGGTTTTAGAATCAGGATAAGGGCCATTCTCTTTCATTAGATCAAAGAGCTTGAGGGCCTCATATTTCCTTCTTCCATTGAAGAGGCCTTCCACCATGATGTTGTGAGTGACAACATCAGGTTTGAATCCCTCATCAACCATCTGATTCCACACTTTCCCTGCCTGTATCATGTTCTTCACCTTGCACCATCCGGATAAAAGCACACAGTAAGTTTTGGCATCAGGAGGAAATCTTTCCCTCAGTCTTTCAAACAGCATTTGTGCTTCTTTTGCTAGCTTGGCTCGCCCCAAAGCATCCAAGAGAAAGTTAAAGGTGGTGTGGTACCCAGACAAGTGAGGTGATCTACATCCCAGAGAAGTGGCACCATCATCAAAGTTGTACCTTTCCATCAAATCGAACATGTGAACGGCTTTCTTCATTTCCCGGGCACCTGCAAAGGCTTTGATAGCAATTTCAAACGTCTCAATTGTTAGAACACTCCCCCCTTTCTTGCCCATCTCTTCCATCAGTTCCCACATGCTCATATACTGCTTCGTTCTGGCCAAGATACTCATCATGGCATTATATGTGAAGGAATTGTGTGAAAATCCCACCTGTTGCCCTGCCCAATTGAAGAACCTAAAGGCCGGTTTCCTAGCATGAGAGAATCTGCTCAACACATGACAAACCAACGAGTGAGAAAGCTTAAAATCACATTGGTCGAGAACTGCCTCCATATTCCCATCTGATGATTCAAACTGCTCTTCCACTACTTTATACACTCTCTCCACTTCCATAAAATCGACAGCAGAATGCTCATTCTTTTCCAGATTATTTCCTTCATTCCTTTCAATAATTTGATCACTATTTTCTTCACCATCGTCGTCGTCATCTTCTTCTTCAGCCTCTCTGTTCCGCTCCTCCAGTTGTGTTGCTGAAATCCCCGGCACCGATTTTAGATGAATAAAAGCAGAGGCAGAGGCAGCTACAGAAGCCCAATTTCTATGAGGTATCCAAAAACACCAAACGCACCAAGTATTCTTGCAATTCTGTGCAGCGATGTTGGACAGAAAATGTGTAGCTTGGAAACAGCAATGAGAAGAAGGAGATGGATTTGGACTATTATTATTATTATTAGGACCAGACAAGGAAAAAACAGAACCATAAGAAACGCACATTTGGTTTTCTTCTCCTCTTCCTCGATTTGCAAGGCTGAGCCCACTGAAGCAGCAGCAGTTAACATGGTTATGGTTATAGGAATGGAAAACAACCGAAGCGAAATTGAAGTGTAAGAAGTTTGCTGCCAAAGAATATGATCGGGCCCTGAATACGGTTGTCCTCTCGAACCAGGAGGATACCACTAGGAGTCGCCTGCCCAGGCCCATACCACTGCCCTCAAAAACTATTGAAATTTGAAAAGCCCATTCTTACCTAGATGCCCTTAAAATTTTAAACTTGGGCGTACCGTTCCTTTCGGAATAAAATCGTTAGCGCAGCACACCGAATGGACTCCATTGTATAAGTTTATAGTCACCATGCTGTTCTGTCCTCCCTGCTCAGTATATGCAAGTGCGCCCAACCACAATACAACGTATTGAGTTATGTCCAGGAGGAGGAAAGGACATTATTAAGCTCTGCTAACCAGAAAACAGCTACTTATACCCCTAGCAACTAATCGTTCAAATAGTTGATGGCCGTGGGAACGTAAGCTCTATCATTTTAGAGAACTGAAAGTATTGAGAAGTACTATGGATTTTGGCAAGTGACGTGTTTACCATCCCAATCGAACTATGTCCAACTCCATGCAAGCTATTATTCTCCAAAAAAGTGGTCACAATTATCATTTTAGCAAAGGGAGTTACAACGATTCTCATTCTAGCAAGGAAGTTACAACTTTCACTTGTCATTCTAAAGCCAAATTATTATTCTTACAAGGAAGTTACAACTTTTTACAAGTGAAGTGTTTATCATAGCAATTAACTATGTCCTAGTTCAGGTAATTGAAAAGTGTTCAAAAAGTGGTCACATGTATCATTCTATTAAAGGAGTGTATCGAGTCATACATGTTGCCTCCCAAAAAAATATATCAAAGATTTACAATAAAGTATGATGTAATATGATTTGGAATATGAATAAAGGAGACAAATGCTTTCAAATTAGCGATTATATTTTAATCTCAAAAGTCCCAATGAGAAAGACAAATCGTCACGCTTCAAATTGCATTGGATGAGAGAATGAGAAGAGTCAGAGAAAGAAAAGACACACTAAGAGACATTGAGTATAAGATGAGAATAAAAGTTATAAATAGTCGACAAAAATGTCAGAGTGAAAAGGAGGGATGTTGTTAAAAGAGATAAAAAAAAGAAAGCTACTTAAGTAAAGACAATTCCAATAAGATTGTTGGGTAGAGTTGTTGGAGAAGAGAGAGAGAAGACAATTCTAGAGGAAAGTTGTTGGGTAGAAGTGTGAGAATAATTTGCGAGAAAAGTTTGTAGAGAGAGAAGAGACTGCAAGAGTATTGTTGTGTGGACAGTATAAAGAGAAGACCACTCTGGTAATGATACACTAGGTAGGAGTTATAAAGAGAAGACAACTCCAGCAAGAGAGTTTTGTGAAGAGTAATAGCTCTAACAAATAGAGATGTTGGTAGATGTTATGAAAGCTACTATGATATAAAGTAAAACATTGGGTAGATGTGGTGATCTTGATGAAGATTGCAAGAAAGAGAGCAATTGAAATGGATAGTATTTTGGTCATGTGTGTGAGATGTGACTTGTAGAGATGGAAATGTGATTGTTAGCTAGTTGCTTTAAAAGGCTTTTGGAGGAGCTAAGTCAAGAGGAGATGGTATTTGTAATGCTCATCTAAATGCAAAGAGTTACACCACCCACTTGATGAAAAAAAGTGAGAGGATGCAACAAAGAGAAGAGAAATTCCATAGAAGAGAACAACAAATATCGCAAAAGAGGATGCAATTGCAGCATTAGAGGATATAGAAGATCAACAAGATGATCAAGGCACTTGTACTACATGGTGTGCTCATTTTCTAAAGAGGGGAGTTTGATGCATGAGCTTCTATTACATCTTAAGAATACCATGAAGAGCGCAGAGAAGGATCATACAAAAGGGTTGTGTTACTAGATGTTTGAAAGTTCCTACTTGGTATTTTGAGCTTGGTTAAACTAGGTATCTATTGTTGTTGAGAGGAATACCTATGTGGAATAAAAAAAAATTAACAGAAACGGTTGGAGGGTTTTTATATTAAAAAGATAGCAGCAAAATTTCAAAAAATACATGTGGCTACTTCCAAAAGAGCTTAATTGTTTATAGAGGCCTAAGAAAACTATATCATCTTGTCCATGTGAGTTGTAGTTCTGCCATGTAAAAATGTCGATATACACATTTAACAACAACAAAAATTTACATTTAATGTAAGACATGATTAATAATTTTGAGATTTCCCGGGATCTTCCTGATGTTTCGTCAGTCGAGCTTCTAGATTCGCCTCTGCTGGGTTCTCCTCTGCGTAGTGGCAGTCTAGGTTCTCCTCTGCATAGTGGCGGTCTGTGAATCCTGGATCTGTGGGAACTGTAAGATGATCATTACTGGCTATAGAATGAAAAGAAGAGGGTAGTCGAGACTCGCCAGTGCCAACTGAGTTCGTTGGTTGCTGAGGATTTCCCAATTGCTGGGTAACAACCCTAAGCTATCTTGTATTTCTATTGACTCCCCTTAAAACTGTCGCCAATTCTTGATTATGGCAGATTTCTTGTTGCTGCAACTATGTCTGAAGGCCTGCGAAATCATCACGTATCCCCTGATTTTCACGATGTCGTGCATCTGTACGCTCCTCCATCCTCCTACAGTTTGTTTGGAGTGCTCGAAACTACTCTTGGAGCTATTCTGAGATGCAATTCAGGCAAGAGCATGGAGCTCTTGACCTCTGCCACATGTTGGTGTGAAGGTTCAGGAGTAGAAGAGGCGAGTAGGCGTCGAGCAAGCAGATTAAGCAGAGACTGAAAGGGAGAAGGGCGCAGATGGAAAGAGCAGAGGAGAAGAACTAAGGTGAAGGACGAGTGATCCGAAGAGCCAAACGAAGAAACTGAGAGAAAGCCACAGCAGCCATGAGTGTTTAAACTACAAATCATTGAAGGCAATGGGAGCCATTATCGCCCACGAGCAGAGGTGACTTCGCGCGGGATGAGAGGACATAGGTGACGCCATAGGTTTGTGGCTAGTCGTCAGGGAATGCAAGCGTATATCCTCAGATATAAAGGTGAGTGAAAGCAAAGTGAGAAAGGACACGGGGAGGATGATAGAAGACACGTGGGTTGTGAAGGGGGGCCACATGCCAAGGGGAGTGGGGGCTCAT
>SNQJ01S0253846.1:2629-12664 GCA_010110895.2 Picea sitchensis
AGTGACTTTATTTTCATAAAGCACTTATGTAATAAAGTGAAATCACTTTAATATTTCAAGTGATTCATTTTCGAGGGAATGGATCATGACCCTTGATCTTGAAAAAGGAAAGATCTAATCTTGGCCTTTGGATCTAGGGTTGGGGAAGGTGAAAAGACACTTTGGGGGGGCAAATGTCATTTCCAGATTATAAAAGAATGCATTGGCTAGTGTGCAAGACATGTTGAGAGGACATCGGGAGGAGAGTTACAGAGATTTTCTAAGCATGCTTGAGAGAGGAAAGTGAGCAACAAAGAGGGCATGTTTTCCAAGGAAGGAGGGCACGAATCCCGAGAAAAATTTTATGTGAGTTTTGGGCCGAAATTTTTTTTCTGTTGTGGGAGGCCATACTGTACGGATCTGTACAGTTCGTATAACCGTACGGATTTGGAATGAAAATCGAGGTAGCTTCAAGCATGGATTTCGAGGAGGATTTTAGTTTTTTGTTCATTGTTTATGGGTTGTACGGAATAGTCTGTAAAAATGACTGTGGGCATGGAAAACGAGGTACATAGGTGGTCGTACAACAATACATTTTTGGCATGGAAAACGAGGCAGATTTATGTGGGATAGATTTAATGTTGTGAGGTATTTTCCTTGGCTATAAATGTGGTTTTTTTGTTGTTTTGTACTTTCCTGAAGCATAATAATAAGATCTCTCTCTCTCTCTCTCTCTCTCTCTCTCTCTCTCTCTCTCTCTCTCTCTCATTGGGTTTCCCCACATTGGGGTTTTCCCTAGCATTTTCCTAAATTTCTGAGTGTTATTGGGTTGTTGTCCACTGTGTTTTTCCGCTGCATATTTTTCTTAGCAATGTGTATTTCTGCTTATGGAAATTTTTGAATGTGGGTTTTTTAATTTATGAAGTTTATGAAGACATATATCTCTAGGTTGCTAAGTGTTTGACAGAATTTTAGTTTGTTGATTTTAGTCATTAAAAATCTACAGTTTTGTGTAGCCATAATGGTTGTACGTTAGTTTTGTAACATCAGCATTAATTTGTGGTTGAAGGGGGAATCCTCAATGAGGCAAGGGATCCAAAGGCTAAAGGAACACATTCCCAAAGAGACAACTTTAAAACTTGAAAATTTCATGTTTACCAACGCAACAATTTATTTCTCTAATGCAACAAGTAAATGACTAGTGCTTTCAAAAATTGGGTTAATGGAGAAAAGAAAAGAAATAGCTAGAGGTACTACCTCCTTGGGGGTGTAAATCCTCTTACTCCCAAAGGCAAGTATCTCTAGCTAGGGTTTAGGATAAGAGGGTGTATTCCCTTATACTTCTCTTAGAAAACCCTTGTTAAGCCAATAACATGTAAGCATAAAGTGATGGAGACTAAGGTCGGGGTGTATGCCCTTATACTTCCCACCTATCTCTAGCAAAATAACCTTGACTTGAATAAAAAATGATAGCATGATGTAAGAAATATTACCAACTCAAGGAAAAAGCTAAGACAAACCACCATAATAGCTAGAGAAAATCCTTCCAAGGCTAGTGCATCACTTCCATCAACCAATAATCCAAGAGATATCCATAAACAAGATCCAAAGAGAGAGAACTAGCCAAAGAGAGAAAAAATTTGATTCCAATACTTCTCCAAATGGGAGAGTTGTGTTTTCAAATGAGATGTTATGATCTCTATTTATACAAAATGTCTCCAAAATAGTTTATCCACATAATTTTATAGTAAACCACAAGACTAGGGGTCAACAACCCTAATATTTCCCCTTTACAAAGACAATATTAAACAATTCACTCAAAATTTTCTTTTACACAAAAAGAAACCCTAACTTAAGGTGATGTCACCCCTTTAGGGGATGTTTTGACACTAGGAGCAAGTCGTTGGTGTTAGAGAAGTGTAGATAGGCCTTCCAAAGCCACATGTCAAGCATCCAAGTCATTTCCTCATGGTCAAATCCTTATTCTCCTAAACAATTCCATGTGTCAATGAGTGGTAAGCTCAACACCAAACCCTAGCCCTCCTAGATGATGTCATGCCTCCAAAGGTGAAATTTTGTCTCTCCTAGGAAAAAATTCTGACATGTGGGGGCTAGGTCATGTTGTCTAAAATTTATTCTAGGCCATCGAAGTTTCATCTCTCTCATATGGAATTCAGACCCTTGGAATCCACATGTAGGATTCAAGCCCCAAGGAAGCTCAAGCTAGGCTTGTTCCTCCAAAAGTTTCCACCAATTAGGTCTTGGAAAGACAAATAAGCATGCCCTCCAAGGATCTCAAGTCAAAATATCATGATAAGTAAATCAAGTCAATAAATGAGCCATCTAAGCATGTGCATCAAATATTACCATGTCAAACAAGTAAGTGCTCAAAGACATTATGTGAATTTCCAAGCTTGGATATGGGAGGGTTGACGAGGTGTCCTATTGGGTGGATCTTTCCCTAGGTCAAGGAGTGTTTCCAAAGTGATCCCTCTCTAATCCATGTAAATTGGATGAAGTGGTTAAGGATGACGACTAAATGGGCATGGGTTTCATAACATGCAAGGGGTTGTAGTGTCTCCTTCATGGGTTCCTTTATAGAGGGTGTGTAGCACCTCCATTTGCAATGCAATTTTTCCAAGCCCATCATTTTTCCATTCTTTGTTTCTTTCATAATTTAAGGACAAGTTTAAGTCTATTGTCCTGGTGTGGTGTCTATATAATGTCATTGTCACTCACAAATACCTAGAGGAAATGAGAAGTATGGCTCATGATGATACCCTCTTTCTCTTAGCCATGCAACTGAGAGCCATTACCCTAGGTTGGTGACTAGATTATGGTAATTTCATACCACTAGATACCCATGATCATGATAGGTTAACTCATAATGAGACCTCCTATCCTCCAACTAACATTTTAATCATTCATAATCATTATTCTTGTGGGTCCCCCCTTTCTCACAACTAAGTTTTTCTTTGCTTTCTTGGGTGATCCATGGGTGAAGCATGTGGAAGGTTTATCAGTAGACTTTTATATTTTACCCAAAAATAATCCCTTTGGGCCTTCATCCCCTTCTTCCCATAGAATGAGGGACAGCCCCTTTTTGTGTCAATACACCTTAAAATCCCAAGAGATAAGTAAATGGGGGCGTTTTAATGACGAAAATTGGTAAGTATGATCGATAACGGTACAATGGTTCTTCAAGGGATTTTTGAGTAGAAAACCCATCCCAAGAAAAAACCACTTACTAGGGCACAATGTCAACCACTAGGGTGAAACATGGGAAAAGGCATAATTTCAAAGCATATGTCATGAAATGTATAGTTGTGTAATATACAACATACTCAAATGCCTCAAATATTGAAATGACACGAACCATAATACCTTACTTGTACCTCATGGAGCAAGGCCCATTTCCTTCTGGAAGCCAGCGGGTGTCGTGGATGTCATCCTAAAAATCCTAGTATGTGTGGTTCTTAGAAGGGTCTCCATATGTGCAAGTGGATATCGTTTCTCATGTAGTCTCTCAACACTCCATATTTTCAACCTGAGGGACTCGAGACATAATTTCCTTAGTTATCCCACAAAATGGGGATAACATCTGGCTCCTACTTGGGGACATGTGCTCACCGTAGAGTGCATGAGAACCACAACATCTATTGGTAGACATGTTCCTTCCAAAACTCATAAAAAAACATCAGAGCATCTAGGGTGGTGCTATCACCCTTCGTCCATAAAAATTCCAAAAATGACTAAATCTAGAAAATAATTTTTTTTCATTTTTTCAAAAACTTCTAAACTAAGCATGAAATCAATATGCAAGTAGAGAAAAATGAAATATTAAATGCATCTAAACTAATATGAGGAATCAAGATGCAAATGAAAGAAATCAAAATGACTTACCTACTTACCTGGGGGATCTAAATATCAGGTGATAGATGATGTTAGTGAAGTCATACAACCAATGCAATCAGTTGATCATCCCATCAAAGTATCTCCCATGTGCTTGATTACGTAAAAAAAAAAAGATAATTCAAGAATGTAATGATCATGAGCATAAATAGGTATATAATCAATTGTGAAATGAAACTCATGGAGATGGGTGGGAGGGAGAAAATCCTACTGGAAAGAATATTTGCAACTCTGATCATGCAAGGAATCCTTCTTGAAGTGATAGCTACAAGCTCGATCAATCCATCTCTGAAGGGGAATACTATATGTAGATGAAGGATCATATTCATCCTCCTGAACATAATCGTTTCTTCCTCAAGACCGATAAAATATGAGAGGTCCCAAGAAAACCTCATGATTTCCTTGAGAAGAGGAAATGAGGTAAGGGACATGCTCAGTTCTAGAAAAGTGTGCCCTCTTTATCTTCGAATCCTTGTAGAAGTCCTCAATATGAAAGTACTTCCTCTTTGTAAAGTGAGCCTCTTATTTCTCTAAGGTGGCCACATCCTGGTATTCCTCCAATATTGAGGATGAAAGTGGATGAGATTCCTCGAATAAACTTGTAATCATGTCATCATCAGGCTCCCAAAAATATGAATCATATACGCATGAAAAGTAGTCCTTTGAAGATGACAACTCAAACCCCTTTTCTTGAGGGCTACCCTCGATGTTGTAAATGGGTCTCTATCAAAAATGATATGATCAAAATCCCACCTACGTATGCAAGTTTCTATGAAAGTGTCTATATGCTCATCAACCATATGTAAAGGTTCTTTCACAAGACCATCAACAAAAGTGACCATCTATTTGTCTTCATGTCCAGGAGGAGTAGAGGCATGGATGTATTCAACTGGGGCTCCTCAAATTCATCATTGAGGCTAGTTTCTTCTTGAAATTTATGAAAAGGAGGAGATCATGGTTGGACAATCTCAACTACATCAGGTGGGAGAAAAGATAATGTTGCCTCAACATGTTGTGCTTCATCAAGATTCTTTTTTCTCTTAATGGGCATGCTTCTCCATTGCTTCTTCATCACACAAGGATTGATTCTTAATGCAGAGTGATTTATGTGTCTTTTTTTAGAAAGATTTGTCGCATCCAAGGGATCCTCTAACACCTCTTCACTTCCAAAGTCACAGAATAAGGTGTCATCAAGATCTTCAAAAGGATTATAACTCATCATGTTCTCTTCTTGATGTGCAGGAGGAACAAAAGCCTGGATGTTTTCATCAAATGGAAGGGCAGATATGAGTTCTTCTTCATCAACTATCTCATCCAGATCTTCATCGGGATATTCTTGGTAACTTTCTTCTTATATATGTCCTTCAAGCACTTCTTCATAGTCAAGGGAAGGAAATAACTCTCTTATGTGATTCATCATTTCCTTCGCAGCTTTATTAACATCCTTTTTCTTTTTCATCTATAAAAATTCCATTTTCAAGTCATAATAAGCTTTGGATGAGGGTTCATCCCATGGTGCCATAATTCCATTGGTGATCCATATGGATATCGGTGGCCACCCACCTATCCCAAATGGATCCAAACAGTGTTTTGGAAATTTACTATTTTTAGTAGTTTTTTGGTTCCTAAACTTCTAGGGCCATTTTGAGGACCTAAAAGAAGGTTTTTTGGGATAAAACACCTCAATGATATCTAAAGGCTCTTATTAAAACCCAAAAATGAATCTCCTTGATTATACCTTTCCAACGAGCTATCGTGCACCCCAAACAGAGATCGTATGCCAAAGTTACACCCCTAGGAAGTTGATACACCAAACTACTCAAAACGAGGTCCACAAAATTGTTGGCTTTTCATCTTCCGGGGTTAGGGGTTTGGATTTTATTTATGTTAAAAAAAAAATTAGAGCCTCATTTTAATTCATCTTCTTGTGAATATGAGAGTAGTCGTCACATCTCTTCTTAGAGATAAGCTTCCACTATTTTAGCGAGTCTTTCACTCTTTATTTTTACAGTTTTGTACATTTCGCTCATTAATAGAAATTGTGTATTAATGTATCTATGTGTTTATGGTTTCATCTCTAATATATTTCTGTTATATTATTGGATATCTAATATATCTATGTAAATTTATTTATTATATCTCCACTATCATTTCATGCCAAAAATAATGTGGATCAATGGTATTAGAGGAGACTACTCTTGATCGTTTTTTTTCCAGTGCATGTTCCTGACAAGGTCCAGGTATAGAAAGTTGGGCCTCGAGTTTGTCTCTCTTGAGGAAAATATCTCTCTCATTCCTAAGAAACCCTCCATGGTGGAAGAAAAGAAAAACAACAGAGAAAACGATTCTATTAATTTATTTCTTGAGAAAGCTCTCACACGACAAAGGGACGAAATGATGGAAAAATTTTCCCACATCCTTCAATGCATGTCAATAACAACAGGTGCATCTTCATCAAGCAACCACTTTGGAGGAACATTTCCTTTCAAGGTATAAGTTAATTTTGATATTCCCATATTTGAAGGACAAATAGATGTGGATGCTCTAGAAAAATGGTTAAATCTACTAGAAGTTTATTTCTTTGTTCATAATTTCTCTAATAGGGAAAATATCACATTCACACTCTTTAAGAATCTCCCCCATGTCAAAAAATGGTGGGAAAATTATTGGGATAAAAGTTCCACATAGGATTCTGGAATATATGGGGTCAAGCCCACTTGGTATTTTTTTGTGGATGCAATCAAGGAACAATATTACCCTGTTGGAAACTATGACGACCAGTACATGAGATGGACCACACTGTGCCAAGAGAGGGGCCAAGCAGTTTCGGATTTCACCAATACCTTCCATACCTTGCACACCAAGATGGGTATGAAATACTCCAAGTGACATCCAGTTCTGAAATACTATGGGGCTCTACACAGATACATCTAAACTGAAATGGATTTTTTGTACATCTCATCATTGGGTGTTGTTTATCGATATGTTGTTAAAATTGAGAAGAAACTTAAATAAAAGAACAAGCAGGAGTTTGGTTCTGAAAATTTGCAACAACCAAAGTATGGGAAAGGCGAACCTAACAACCAGCCTTTAGAAAACCAGTCCAAGCCACAAGAAAAGAAGGGTAATGGAAAGACGAAGAAGGACACTAGAAAATGGTGTGATTTACACAAAATCCCCTAGCACAACAACAATGAATATCACTCAAAACAATAATTGGTGGATGAGATCAAAGACAAGGAG
Source organism: Picea sitchensis (assembly GCA_010110895.2). Classification (NCBI taxonomy): domain Eukaryota; kingdom Viridiplantae; phylum Streptophyta; class Pinopsida; order Pinales; family Pinaceae; genus Picea; species Picea sitchensis. The sequence continues at coordinate 9,764 of SNQJ01S0253846.1, forward strand.
TCGAACCCTGATTCAGAATCTGATTCAGAAAATATTGGTAGAAGACAGATCATCGACGTAGACCCCACTGTTATTTTCACGACCACAACAATTCAATCATAAGAACCAGTAGATCCTACAGAGGGGGAGCACCATTTTCATTCACATATGTGGTTGAAGGGGACCCCACTACATTTTATTGTTGATAGAGAAAGCCATAAGAACCTTATCTCAACATAGGTCATAAAATAGTTGGGATTGTTAACAACAACACACCCGCATCCATACAACATCGGGTAGCTTCGCCAAGGACGATATCTTTGTGTCAGCCAATAATGTCTATTTTCATATGACATCCAGCCTTTTAAGGATGAGTTATTATGTATGTTGCCCTGCGATATGTCTATGATGTTCTCTTAGGCCATCCATATATGTGGAAGTGCCTTTCTATTTATGAGTCCCAACCCCGTAGCTTCATTGTTACTCTAGGGGGTCATATCTACAGGATACCATAGGTATTTCTAACTATTGTCCCACCTAAACAATGCCGCAAGGTAGTATCTCCTACTACAAAATTAAGTTTCTTCACAATCTATTCAAAAGGTGAACATAAGGACACTAGAACGACTGCAGCCTCGGTCCAAGCACCTTCTATCCAACAGAAGTAGGTAGACAAGATTGAAAAAAAAAGTAAAGATTCCCTATACACACATGCATCTCATGTAGCAAGACTGGTTAAAAAGGTCCAACCCTTCCAACCATAGTTTCGTGACAACCTTCAACAAGCTAAGAAACACAAATTTTCTAGCAAGGCAAGCAACTCATCAAGATGCAGATTTAGTAAACACTTTTCCCTCTCCCCTGGGAAATCAATGCAATGGAGACCATTTCTTCCTAAGGAGGGAGGATTGATCCAGGTGGATATCGGTGGCCACCCACCTATCCCAACTAGATTCAAACAGTGTTCTGGAAATTTACTATTTTTAGCAGTTATTCGATTCCTAAACTTCTGGGGCCATTTTGAGGGCCTAAATGAAGGTTTTTCGGGATTGATCCCCAAAAATTAATATCCTCGACGATACTTTTCAAATGAGATATTATGAGCCCCAAACGGATACACCAAACTACCCAAAACGGGGTCCACAAAACTATTGGCTTTTCATCTTTTGGGGCTAGAGTTTTGTATTTTATTTATGTTAAAAGGTATTTAGAGCCTCATTGTAATTCATATTCATGTGAATGTGAGTATCCATCACATATCTTCTCAGAGATAAGCTTCCACCATTCTAGCAAGTCTTTCACTCTGTATTTATATAGTTTTGTACATTTCGCTCATTAATAGAAATTATGTATTACTGTCTCTCTGTGTTTATGGTTGCATCTCTGATATATTTTTTTTATATTATTGGATATATGAGATATCTTTGTACATTTCTTTATTATATCTCCATTCTCATTTCTTGCCAAAAATAATCCAGATCAATTGGATGAAAGGACACCTCAATAGAGTTGTCAGGTGATATAACTCTCATTGAAGGAGGGAAAGGGGGGAAGAGGGGAAGGTGGGTTTGTGGAAGGTGGAGTCACAAAATGAGCTTCAATAAGAGTTCATAAAGAAAATTTTAAAGGGAATGTCCCCTGCATGGAGTCACAAAATGAGCTTCAATAAGAGTTCATAAAGAAAATTTTAAAGGGAATGTCCCCTGCGTGGAGTCGCCAAGAAAGATAGGGGAAAAGGATTTGGGATATCTTTCCAAAGTGTCATTAGGGTTCTGAAGAGGATTAAAAATCCTCCCTAGAAACATCTCCAAAATGTTATTGCACAAGTTGTAGGTTGGGAAAATTCTGACCCAACCACCAATTGGCAACAACTAGGAGGTCATCTACCCACTGTCACCTTAGGCAGGTGTCCCCATCACTTTAGAGGTGAGGTAGTCACCTCAAGGGGGGAATCTTGGTGACCCTAGGGGGAAATGAGATAGAAAGTGATAAGTATGAACGGATGTCCCTAGATGTCAATTACAAATGGTATGGAGAAGCTTGGGAAAGGGTATTGTAAATGTTTAATGGTTTCCAAAAGAGTTGAGTGACCCACCGAGAGTGAAATACCTTCCTGAGACACAATAAAAGCCAACGATACTTGCAATATGTTAGTTGGAAAAGCAAGTTAATATTTTTATCCATTATTGCAGAAAAAATAAATTATATATATCAGCTCAATAAAGATAACAAAGGTTGTAATATAAGTGTTAATTATATGATAAACAAACAAGAGACAAAGCTAGTGAAAGATAGCTCAACTCACAAATGATTAAGCAATAACTTTAGGACAAAAAGAAAGGCTGAAACAAAAGGTTACTACAGTGATATTATCAGCCTTATGGATGTAGAAAACCAAAATTAACAACAGAAAAATCAGCCACTAGAAGCTAGTTCTAACTAGCCCAATAGGTGCGCTAGGCTCAATAGAGAGATAGGGTAAACTTAGGGCTAAATCCTAGGGTTAGTTTACGAGTTATTAAGTGTTAGAGAGTTATTTTTTTGCATCCCTAATGGCTATAGGTTAGTTTTGTAACGACAGCAAGAAGTTGTGGTTGAAGGGGGATGCCTCAATGAGGAAAGGGATCCAAAGGCTCAAGGAACACTTTTCCAAAGAGACAACTTTAAAACTTGAAAATCTCATGTTTACCAATGCAACAATTTATTTCTCCAATGCAACAAGTAAATGACTAATTCTTTCAAAAATTTGGTTAATGGAGTCAAGCAAAGAAAGATCTAGAGGTACTACCTCCTTGGGGGTGTAAATCCTCTTACTCCCTAAGGCAAGTATCTCTAGCTAGGGTTTAGGCTTAGAGGGTGTACTCCCTTATACTTCTCTTAGAAAACCCTTGTTAAACCAATAACTTGTAAGCATAAAGTGAT
>SNQJ01S0253847.1:0-12664 GCA_010110895.2 Picea sitchensis
CTTCTGAGCTCCCCTCTCTTCCCTCTTCCAATGACCCCTCCTCGACTGGCTCTAAGGACTCTTCCATCAGATTTAGCCTCAGAAACCACAACATTTTGGTTACAAGACCGGAAGGAACTGGGTTATGCACAAACCCGGGGATCCATAAACTCAAAAAAATTTGAGGTTGTTCCTCTCACCTCTCTAAATCACAAAATCGTGCACTTATTTACATCACTTCCGGCAGAAAATGTTCCATTTTTTGGGCCCTTAGAGCATCACAAACCCCATAAGGGTTTTCCCAATGAAACTTCTCTCTTTCAATTACAGGGGGTTGGAGAGCCCCCAAAAAAAACTTTCCCTAAAAAGGTTGATTACAATAAATCAGACTATTGTAATTCTACTACAAGAAACGATGTCTTTGGAGGCCTCGATGACAAGGACTCTTAAATCTCTCCTGCCTTCCTGGAGTTTTATCGAGATAGATGAAAATGGTCATTTTGGAGGCCTAGTAGTTGGATGGTGTAAACGATCTATCAAGATACTAAACTCCTAGGCCTAAGACTCCTTCCTAGGGGTAGATTTTATTCTGGAAGGCTTGGGGATGGAACTCAGGGTTCTAAACGTGCATGGTCTGTATTTTGAACNAGGCCTAGTAGTTGGATGGTGTAAACGATCTATCAAGATACTAAACTCCTAGGCCTAAGACTCCTTCCTAGGGGTAGATTTTATTCTGGAAGGCTTGGGGATGGAACTCAGGGTTCTAAACGTGCATGGTCTGTATTTTGAACATGCCACTTTCTGGGAATATCTTCTCAACAAGGACCTACTGAAGGCGAAAAATTTGATTCTAGGTGGAGATATAAATCTCTCCTTTGGGGATGTTGAAGTTCAGGGACCTTCGGCTCACCCAGACCCATAATCTGCCATGTTTTCCCATATCTTCTCTGACAATGGGCTTATCGACCTACCACCTATCAACCTCCTCCAAACCTGGCGGAATATGAGGATTGTTGATGCTTAGGTGACAAAAAGATTAGATCATTTCTTGGTCCATGAATCTCTCTTAGATTTCCCTCTCCAATTCAGATAATGGATCGGTAGCAGAGGAGAATCTGACCACTGCATGATATGGCTTGAACTAGATTTTGGACCAAAGAAACCAGCCATCCCTTTCAAGTTCAATGCAACCTGGCTAGAGGATGAAGACTTCCAGAATTGGTAAAGGAAAATTGGGTGGCCTACGACCCAAATTCTGGCCTCCCAGCAGTAGTCCAGTTTGTGGAAAATCTTGAAATAATAAAGAAGTTGACTTTACCCTAGGATATCACAAAGTGTGCCAGAGAGGACACAAAATTAAGGTAGATTGAATACCAACTCGATCTCATATCCAATTCAGGGGATGGAGATTATTTCTCACAAGAGACCAAAGATAATCTAAAATCTTTGGAGTGACGTCATAAAACTTTGTTGAATGATAAAGAAGTTGAATGGTGTCTCAAGAGTAGGGCTATCTGGCTAGAAAAAGGAGATGAAAACAAAAAATTATCCCATGCCTTTGCAAAAGGTAGGAAGGCTACAAACACTATTTGGAAACTACAAGGCCAAGGGGATTCTCCAATCACCTCTTTCGAGGATCTAGCTCAACTGGGGATCACTCGCTTCCAAACTCTTTTTAAGGTTGATCGAAGAGAAAATATTGCAGATATTATTAGATCATCCCTCTACTTCCCCAAATTTGTGGATGAGGTTGGAAATCGAGATCTATTTGTAGAATTCATTGAAGACGAGCTAAAAGAAACAATTCATAGCTTCCAAAAGGATAAAATCCCAGGTCTGGATGAGTGGACTATCGAATTCTATTTGGATTTCTTTGACATACTTGGAGTGGACCTATTATAGGTAGTAGAGGAGTCCAGAAGGAACAGGCGACTTCATGCTCCTATAAATTCGACCTTCATTTCTCTCATCCCCAAAAGAGATGAACCTCAATCCTTCGATGACTTAAGGCCCATCTCCCTATGCAACTGTCTCTACAAAATTATAGCCAAAATTATTGTGAGAAGACTAAATCACATCCTCTCAAACATAATCTCAAAAGAACAATTTGGTTTTCTAGAAGGTCGCCAAATCCATGAAGTTATTGGCGTAGCCCAAGAAGGACTCCATGGCCTAAAAACCTCCAAATCCTGAGGAGCCATACTGAAAATTCACCTGTCAAAGGCCTTTGATAGAGAAAATTGGTCCTGCATCAGACTTCTCCTTACTCATCTGGGTTTTGAAGTCCCCTTTATCAAGTGGATCATGGCTTGTTTAACTTCAATCTCTTTCACAATCCTGATAAACGGGGTTGCCTCTCATTCCTTTCATTCAGAGTGTGGATTGAGACAAGGTTGCCCTCTCTCTCCACTCTTATTCCTTCTGGTGGTTGAAAGTCTTAGCCAAGCAATAGATGTCAAGGTCCGCTCTTGAAATTTCCATGGCATTTTGATCACCCCAGGGCACAAAATCACCCACCTTCTTTTTTTGGATGATATTATAATATTTTGTAGCAGTCGACGTTGGGATGCAGAGAAACTATATGAAATCTTAAACTTGTTTCATCTAGCCACGGGTATGACTATAAATGGACGAAAATCGACATTATATTTTAATCGGATGGAGGAGAAGGAAAAATAATACTATAAGGCATTATTTCCCTACACGACTTTGGATTTTCAGGAGGGAATCAAATACCTTGGTTTTCAATTAAAACCAAAAAATTATTGGAAATCAAACTGGCGTTGGCTTCTAGCCAAACTATAACATTGCTTAAAAGGATGGAGTTTTAGGTGGTTGTCAGGGGCAGGAAGACTTACTTTAGAAAAATCAGTTTTCGAAGCCATTCTAGTTAACTGGATGTCACTTGCTTGGATTCCAAAAGAAATTCTAGATAAAGCCAAAAGGATTTTCTTCCGCTTTATCTGGTCTGAAACTCAGGACAAATATACCACCCCCTGGGCCAAGTGGGACCGGCTAGATTGTCCAAAATCCTTGGGTGGATGGTGTCTGAAAAACATTTTCCTTTTCTCAAAAGAATTAGCTGCTAAATCTGGCTGGAGATTGCTCACCACAGACAACCTTTGGTCAATTGTTGTGGTACAAAAGTACATTCTCCCAAACTCACTCGAATATTGGATTAAGAATCCAGAGAAACAACATACAAACTGCTCCATTATATGGAAGGTCCTCCTATCCTCTTTTTAGGTAATCAGTGATGGATTAGCCTGGAGAGTGGGTAATGGATCCCGAGTCTAAATAGGAGTTTATCCCTAGTTTATCCCTAGCCGTGAAGTGGGGTCTCACATTCCTTTACACCTAATATGATTGACAGACTCCACCTACAAGATTTGTATTACTTATTCGAGGTGGCAGACCCAATTACCGCCTCTCTCTGGAAACAAGGATGGAAGAGGGAAGAAACTCTCATATTAGTTGGTCCACACTCAGATCAATGGAATAATTATATCACATTGTTCTGAACAAGTCACATTCGAATCAACAAAAGAGAAGATGAACTTGTTTGGAAAAAAGCACCCCAGGGGGTCTACATTCCAAAACTGGGATACATCTCATTAAATACTGAATTGATACAAAGGGAACCATCCTAGTGGTGGTGAGTTATATGGAAAGTGAATTTCCCACAAAAATAAAAAATATTCATGTGGTGTGTACTCAATAATAAAATCCCCACTTGGGACAACATGCAGAAGAAAAACATTGAAGGTCCTGGATGGTGCCCCTTCTGCAAAGGAGCCAATGAAAATAGCTCCCACATCTTCATATTTTGTCCTTTCACCAAACAGGTCTAGCCAGAATTAACACTCCACCTAAATCGAAGAATCACTTGGGATGGGATCACATTAGAAACAGCATGGCAACACTGGACTCAACATACACCTTCAAAAACACCAAAGCATTGCCACTCATTGTCTATTGTGGAATCTCGTCAGCACGCAATAAGGTTATCTTTCAGGATCATCCCTCCCTTCATGAACTCATTGCCACCCAAGGATTGGAAATTCTCTCTCATTTCCCTTAGGTGAAAGAATTTCCACCCATCTGCCTCACTCACCCCACTCTCATTGACCTTTCTAGGCCCTGGGCAGACTTCGACTGTGCCTCCCAAAATAATAATCATCTTTGTGGGGGGGGGGTGCAGCTCTATGCCTTTCTGAAAATCACCTTTTCAAAATCAAAATGGGATTGGGACCAGGAACAAACAATTATGCTGAACTCGTGGCTTTAAAGCTTCTACTTCAATTTCTAAGGGAAAAGGGGGTCTGATCTCTCCAATTATTTGGTGATTCAAAAAATGTTATCAATTCGACTCGCAAGCAACAAATTTGTCACAACATTTTTCTATAGCCTCTTTTAGAGGAAATCTTCATATTATTAGACGCATTTGACTCTTTCTCACTCAAACATGGTTACCAAGAATGAAATTAGTTAGTTGATTCTCTCTCAAAATTCGGTCTACAACTTCTTCATGGGACTTGAAACATATATGAAGCAAGGGATGAAGTCACATATGAGTTTTTCCACCGTCCCTTCATAGAGGCCATAGAATAACATCTTCAACAACCAAATGCTTCTGCACTATTTTGGATTACCAACACTACTTTCCTGTTATTTTGAACGAAATTTCCTGCTTCTACATTGCACAGTCCTATATTTCCTCGTTGGGATGGACTACTCATGGTTCTCGTACCATTATGTAACATATATGTTTTGTACCTCATTATTCCACTATATTTCCTTCTACTAACTCATTTGTAGTACAGATGGAAAGTGCACAGCACCTACATAATTTAATTTTGTCTCTCCGGATGAATAAAATTATGTTTTTTTTCCATGTAAAAAAAATAGTATATATTATAATATATAATATAATATAACAAAAAATTTCTAAATTTGAATGTTGATTTTTGTGAAAATCATACATAACACAAGCTATAAATACTATAGCAAAGGCCATGCATAGTACAGGTTACAAATTCTATCGCACATGGAGGTTGCAACTACCAAGTTGCATGCATAGCAGTGTAGCGCATTGCATAAGTTACAAATATTATAATACAAGGTGAACAACACCTACAGCGTTGCATGCTTACAACTTACAAGTCACGGAGATTCTTTGGAAATTGGAAGGTTGATAATTGAGAGGGAAGAAAAGATCGACACTGCCCAAAACCTGCATGTAACTATCCAGAGAGGGAAGATTGGTTTCAGCTATATGAAAATGTGTTTGGTTAAATACTAGATATTATTTTTTATATATGCAAAAAATTGTACACTATAGTCTACTGCAGTGCTATCTAATTTATATTCTCATTTATTTTAATACTTCCTCACTATGAGTTTAACTATCAATCTAAATGGAATGGTTATGTATGTAAACCTCCATGCAATTAAAAGTATTTGTTTTGGTTAACTTGAATTAAACTAGCTCAGATCTTCAAAGTTTACCATGGTTATTTAAAAAAACATTGAAGAGAAGATTGACAACAAAACAGTCCAGGATGTGCATTGAAAAACAAAATAGGTACTTAAATATTCATTTATATTGGTTGTTAATTCTCCCAATTGGTTCCTTATTATTTTTTATTAATCCTTTTGAAATTAATTAATGGTTTTGTAATATTTAGTTTAAAGTTTCCATTACTTAATAGAATTTATTGACTCCTTTTGAAATCAATTAATGGTTTTGTCACATTTAATTTAAAATTTTCATTACTTAATAGAATTGATTGAATTCTTTCTAGGATGGTGTCAATCTTTTATTTAAAAGGCCCCTTGTCTTTCTATTCACAACAAAAGTTGCTCTTGTATTCATGAAAAAATTTAAAAAAACACATATGATACATATTATTTAAATGACAGGCAAAAATAAATATAAAGTGTCACGTGAAGGGAAATTTTAAAAACAAACCTGTCATAAAAAATTTACTTGATGGGTAGGAGTGAAAATCCCAAAGGATTTTCACTGATCAAATTCTCAGTTGATTAACCTCAATGTGGTGGAGAGGTTTCTAGACTTGTAGCATTACCAAACCATGTGAGATTATGGCATACAAGGGTCTTACTACCACCTTTATCCCCTTGGTGGTGGCATCCCCCCAAACAAAGATCTTACTACTACCTCCAAACCCTAGTGATTTCAATCACATCCAACATTGGAATCCTACTCTGCAAAGATTGTAATCACATGTGACAATGGCATCCTACCAAAAAAAGAAAAATAGGCCCAAGAAAAATTGTACAAAGAGCCAGACAAAATCTAAGCATAAGTACCTCTAGTTGGTCATGTACACTCTGAACCCCTTGGTCCACATGGACCCAATTAGAGAAACCAATAATCTTGTTCAACCAAGAACAAAATCCAAATAATAGGTTCTCCCATAACAACAGTTAAAATCATTGAACTATTCTTCGATGAGTCTTTCCATTGATGGTGCAAACCCCCTTCCCTCCAAAGGGCTGCTCGACCTCCCAATCTTGGATCGTTTGAAATACTGAGTCGGAGCGACTCTTCGGCTCCTTTCTGGAACCCAACAAACTCTAGCATGGGTCCTTCCCCTCTTGGCATAGGTCTTATGGAACCCGTGGGCCCTCTTCCTTAGCGCTATGAAAATCTCAGTGCAAATGGGCGTTAGTCCTTCTTTCTAAGCCCCTTCCCTTTATGTGACCATGGGTGATGACCGTGGGCTAGCTCCCTTCGCGACTCCATGTTTCGGAGCTTTTGTGAGTTTCTTGCTCTCTTTTTCTCGATTCCCGAAATGGCGAATTCTCCAGGACTAGATCTACAGTCCATGTTCTCCTTGCGATCGATGACTGAAATCAAATAGCGACTTCGAACTTTGTGAGTCTTCATGTCTCCTGTCTTTGTCTCTCCCGATTTACGAATCAGCGAAATGTCGATCTAACTCCACGTGTCCTATCCCAATGGACGGACAGGATTGCTTCGTCCCCAACTCTTCAAGTATTCTTTCGTTCCCTTTCTTCCGAAGGGTTCTTCCTCCGAAATCCATGGATCTATGCCACGTGTCTCCTCTGATTATGAACAACTTCACGGTATTATGGAATTCACAAGTCCTCGGCCTCTTTTCACACTTAACGCAACTCTTCTTCTTGACACTTAGGTTGTTCTCAAGACTCCTTCTGCACTCCTTGCAGAATTCTGTGCAAACTCTTCTATGACTTTGCTCAGCTTGAAAACCTCCAAGGTTCCCAGTTCCCTTGCATCCTTTTGTGAAATTTCTCTTACCCTCCTGGAAACTTAACGCTCTTCCTCCTGAGATTGTAAGATAAAATTACAGTATCCTTGGTGCACCCCTTGCGCTCGACTAAGATTTTTTACGGCTTCTCCCTTAGCTTGCCCGAAGGTCTTAAGGCATTTCCTTTCCTTTGTCGATGAACTCTTGCAAAGCCTTCCTTACTCAATATGTTCAGCAATTCTGGGGTTCTCTTAAGGATTCCAATACTTCAGAATGTGTTTTTCGAGTACATTCTTGTACTTTCTCTATGCCCTCCTGGCAGAGTGTTATAGAGTATTCAGTAACTTTGCATTGTGTTTCCTCCCACACAATCTTCCTTTCCAAGGCACTTAACCACCTTGAAATTTCCTCATGAGTATGTACATTATCCCGGTGTGCCCTCCTGACATCTTCTCTTCTGACTCCATTGAGTTCAGACACGCACTCCTTGCGTCATCTCACAGAGTTTCCACCTCCTCTCGCGCACTCCTTTTACTTAGCCTAGATAACCAGACTTAATCCAACACACTCGCAGATAGAAAGTTATAGTTTTATCCCTGCAAATGATTTCTAACATACATCTACAACTCAAATGCATATAATGAAATTCTTAACAAAACATCCATACATCCATTACATAGAAAATTGATAGATAGGAAAATTGATCCTTTTCTATTAATGTCAGAATGTCAAATTACAAATGTTTGAGTCTGGACTGAAACTAAGTCTTGACTCTCATCAACCTCCCTAACTTGGCTTACAATGATTTTTTTTCATCTAACTTCAACAACCTCTACCGGTCATACAATACAAAGAATTATACAAGAGGGGCTCGACGAGCTTCCCTCCAAACTAAACTAGTGGTGTCTAATCACCATTCAAAAATGCCTAACTACCGAGGTAGATTACAATGATGGAAATCTGATCTGAATCGGATGCAGATCCCTCCTACCATCAACCACTTAATGGAGACCTTATCTCCAGCTTGTGCGAAGGCACAACTTGGCTCTTCCAACTTGTCAACATTAAATGCCTTGATCATGCTTAGATTCGCAAAAGAAAATTGAGAGGGTGACACCTCTTCCTTCCTGGAATGTGCACCACTCGTGTTATCTAGCTCACGCGTGCTGAGGTGGAGTGATGATCATGCATCAATTGAGTGCATTTCCTTCTCTTCTCTCAATATCTCAACCTACAATAGATTAGTCTTCCCAAGATATCAATGTATATGTAACTTTATCATCGTGAATAATATCAACGTGAAGTATATTGATCATAAGGACTAATCATGCTAAAGTCGTCATCATCGTGATCACAAATACTACATAGTAGTCATTAAGAATATCAATGTTACATCATCAAAATTTCAATGTTAGAGTCATCAAAAATACCAATGTTACATAGTCATCCTAAATATTATCAATGGTGTATATTCATTATCAAGAACATTAATGCAAATTAAATCGTCAAGTAAAGAAACATAAGTGCTCATCACTAGTGTGTGAGATGAAGAAGGGACGCCATCATGGCTAAGCACATGAGCATATTAAGTAAGGACTACTCATAATGGGCCATCAAGGGTATAATCATTAGGTTGCACATAAGTCTCATTGCAACTAAGTATCAAACAATAAATCATCCTAAAAAGAAGAGTCCAACTATCAATACAGAGAACACAATGTCTAACCAAGGGTAAATCAAACAAAGAGTATCAGTGCCAACCTTAGGAAAATCACATGATTAATAATAACTAATGAGGGAAATTTGTCATGTCATCAAAAGTATAAATCCATGATAATCATTAAGTATATACTTTGGAAAAGGGCTAGTTGGTATGGGTCTTCAAAGCGTTGGTAGAGGTTGATAAAATCCTTCATAAACATTGGAAGTAGGGCTCACAAACTCTTTTTTGAAAAAATGGCATGTCAATTTCGATGCCCGGTCTGCTCAAGTGGATATCCTCCCAGTATGGGTTAGAATTTTGGGACTCATGTTGGTCATGTGGTCAAAGGAAGTGTTTGAGGAAATAGGGAATGCTCTTGGCACATTTTATTAAGTCGATTTCTCTTTTTGTGACACATGGTATTTTAGAATGGCTTGAATTCTTCTGGTTTTAGAGACTAGTAAAGGACTGGCGGAGACTATGGTCATAAAAATAGGAGTATACATGTTCCATCTGACCCTAGATTATGAAGGTATACCCTTCAAGTGTGGGAATTTCCACATCTATGGGCATCTGGCAACTGGTTGTAATTATCCAACTCAAATGAATATTTGGGCTTAGAGAAAGAAGTCGAAAGGTTTGGGGGAGGAATGGATGGAAACCTCACATAATCCAAGTTGGAAGGAGAAAATGAGAGACAATGTGCCTATTTGTTATCCTCAAGATATTCCATTAGAAACAAAATATCAACCTTCATCACAAGCCAACACAAATAGAGTTTGGATGTTAATAGTAGTAATAAGGAATGCATGCCACATTCGCGTAAGTCGTTACAGTCACTTTCTCCCAAAAAAAGGAAATCTTTTGAAAAAATAATTTTTTGAACTTGGCGATTAGAGGTAGAATCCAAAGGACTGAAACCAATGAGTGGATTTTTGTCTAGTTTTTCAAGAATAAAGAAACCTATTTCCCCAACCCTCATCCCTATACATATGATTGAAAGGCCATTAGAAAATGAAAATGCCCAGGTAGGGTCCTCTATAAATCCAAGTCTGGATAAAGAAGCCTAGGAATCTTTGAGAGATAGAATTCCCTTGGAATCCATGAAATAGAATCGCATATCCAAGAGTAAAGGTACCCTTGACTTCCTAGGAAGGTGGCAGGGGGTTAGATTTCCTTGAAGAGAAAGGCCAAAAATCAAATCAAAGAGGAAGTCCTACATGTCCATGGCATAACACAAGCATATTCAAAAATCAAACATGCAAAACAATTATCCTTAATAGGGGCCCTTATAGAAAATGCCCCTTATGACAGTCTAAAATGATCTTCCTAACCCTAAATTGTCTAGGGTTGGCCAATCCTTCATTGTAAAATTAGTAAAATTTGTATTGTATTAGTAAAATAACAAAGGGTTTGTTTTGGCTTCTTGGAAAAAATTGGTTGTACCAAAAGAAAATGGAGGTTGGGATCTAAAAAAACCCTTTCTCTGCTCCAAGGAACTTGCAACAAAATATATATGGATATTAATTCAAGGAAAAGAGTTATGGGTTCAAGTAATTAGAGCCAAGTACATTGCTCTCAATTTATAGAGGATTGGGTAAGGAATCTAGTAAAATAGGTTCAGAATGCCTCAATAATTTGGAAACTTGTTAACTCAACTTTTCATTTAGTGGGCAACTAGTTGATTTGGTAAGTTGCCAAAAGAGACAAAGTGAAAATTGGTCTAGACCCATGGTTAAGTAGCAAGGGGCTGAATAGGTTACTTCCTCAGATGATTCGGGAGATAAGAAGTAAATGATATTATACACTTAGATAGGTTATGATCTAGGAGATGTTTACAAATTGGCAACAACAATGGCTAACCTGGGAGGAGATTGGACTATGGGAATAATACGTTGAGGCATGGAAGAGCTACACAAATTCCTTAAAAGTCAATAATGTCAAAATAAGTGAAGATGATGACCAATCGTTATGGTCACTTAATCCAACTGAAATATATGCGCCCATACTAGCTTATAGAGCTCTTGCTAAGGAAGGAAGGGAAGGACAACATGTATGGTGGTGGAGAACCACCACTAATAATACATAATCATCATTAAGAATATCAATGTTAGATAATCAAAATATCAGTGTTAGAGTCATCAAAAATACCAATGTTACATAGACAATGGATAACCTAGGAGGACATTGAACTGGGGGAAGAATACATTGAGGCATGGAAGAGCTACACAAATGCATTAAAAGTAAATAATGTCAAAATAATAGAAGATGATGACCAGTTGCTATGGTCACTTAATCCAACTGGAATATATGTGTCTATACTAGGTTACAAAGCTCTTGCTAAGGAAGGCAGGGAGGGACAACAAGTATGGTGGTGGATAACCATCTTGAAATTAATATGCCCTTCCACAAAAAAAAATATTCATGTGGTTGATTTTAAACAATAGGGCTCCCATATGGGAGGTGCTACAAAAGAAAAACTTCAATGGACTAGGTTGGTGCAATTTATGTCAATAAGCAAAAGAAACCATTGTATATTTAATTATGGCATGTCCATATACAAAAGAGGTGGAAAATATGATAGGATTAAGAAATGCATAAGAAGGTGAAGACATAGAAGAAGCATATAGATTGTGGTATGCAAAGAAGATTATAGCCCTTCCTCTTAACACAACTTGGGGAGTATGGTTAGCCAGGAACTTGAAGTTATTTGATGGGAAGGAGACTCTACCTCTTAAATGTGTTTCCCAAACACTAATCATATTAAATGGTTACACACAACCCTAGGATAAATGAAAAAAGACATGAGATGAAAGAAGAGGTAACCAACTAGGATAGCATGTGTGCATACTTTGATGGTGCCTCACAGGGAATCCCTCCTAAGGGAGGATCAAGGGGAATTTTATATTTATCTACAAATCATTACATTTCTTTCAAAGTTGGGATAAGTCACAAAACTAATAATTTGTATGAATTGATGACTCTCAAATTAGTTATGTGGTTGGCCCAAGAGTTTCTTGTATCACAGATTTGAATATTTGGTAACTCACTCATGGTTATTCAATGGTTGTGAAAGGAAACAACACTTAGGAGTTTCACTTTACAGCCACTATATGGTTATGTGCAACTTCAAATGAAAACTTTCTCACATATTTATTTGTCTCACATATACATGGACAGGAACATGATAGTGGATGGACTATCAAAAGATGGATTAGGACTAGAGTAAGTAACCTAGATTATATCAATACTCCATGTTGGGCACACAACTGAATATACTCATGAACCTTGGCTTTTATCTTATACTATTACAAATTTTTATTTAAGATAGAGGATAGTTTCAGGTTTTTAATTTGAACGATGTAAGTTATATGATCTTTTTGAATTGGGAAACAAACTTAATATCATTGCTACAGCTTTATGTTATGCATAAAAAGGAAAGTATGAAGAGTTGTTGCTTCGAGCAACGTTAATGCACTCTTGAATGTCTTATGCATATGATTATGTAATTTTATTTATTCTTAAGTTCCTGGTTCGAGTGGGAGAAATGTCGGAAGATGGAAAGTTTAGGGTCGAGAAATTTAACGGCCAAAACTACCAGTTATGGAAGATGCAGATGGAAGACTATATATATCAGAAGGATCTATTCCTACCATTGAGCGGAGTAGCAAAGAAGTCGGTGGCCATGAAGGATGAAGAATGGGAGATTCTTGACAGAAAGGCTCTA
>SNQJ01S0253848.1:1206-12664 GCA_010110895.2 Picea sitchensis
AAAATGAAAATGTCTCCTTGGTATATATAGGAGACTAGGAGGTATGATTACAACTAATGGCCTAAAGCCGACATAAATAAAATAACATTACTAATATAATATGCCCCAATTAAGGGGTAATGAGCCAATATTAGGGCTTAACAACAATAATACCAGAATAACACCAGAAAGAACACTTTGATTACTGAGAGCAATCTTCACTTGCCTCTACGAGGGGGAAACCTTTAGCAGAGCAGATCTCTATTACAATAATATCCAAGACAAAACTTCTCATACCCTCTATTCCTATTTATACTAAATCTATCTATCCAAAAGAACAATCTAGAGGAAGATCCTTCTAGAAGTGGATTCTTCTATTAGGTATTCTTGCATTTGACTTATTCCTCCTTATTGCTAGGCCTTATTTATATTGACCTTTATTACATGGAAATATATTATTCTACCCACTTGAGGGGTTAGGTAGTTTAGGTCCCTAACATGCCCTCCCCCTTAAAATCAACCTTGTCCTCAAGGCTCGAGATGAGGAAATTGTTGTAGAATGTTAGTAGGCTCCTCTACTAGAGTTGTATCTTTTTATTGGACTAACAATTTCTTGATGGTACATTGCCGAAGACTATGCTCTTGCTGGTCCAAAATTGCTTGTGGCTGCAACCAGATGGATCCTTCTTCATCCAACTAGGGAAGCTTGGTTTGAGTTTGACACTTAGTTCCAATCACCTTCTTTAAAAAGGAGACATGAAAAACAAGATGGAGCTTAGAATGACTGGGCAAAGCTAACTAATAGGCCACCTGTCCAATGCGCTTGAGAACTGTATAAGGACCATACAATTTGGGCGCTAGTTTCTGACAATGTTCGGCCTTGAGTGAAGTTTGCTTATAAGGTTGCAGTTGAAGAAATACTTGGTCTTCTTCAGAAAATTGACATTCTGAGCGACCTTGATTGACATGTTTCTTCATGCAATTATGATCCATGACCAAATTCTCTTTGAGGGTACAGAGAATATCCTCATGAATTGTAAGTGTTTGGTCAACCACTTGGACCTTTGATACACCTGGCATGTAGGAGAGAACGAAAGGTGGCTTTTTTCCATAGAATGATTCAAAAGGAGTCATGCGGGTAGCTATATGTAAGAAGTGTTGTACCACCATTCAACTAATGGTAACCATTGATCCCATTGATTTTTCCTTTCAGAGGAAAAACACCTCAAATAAGTCTCTAAACACTTGTTGACAACTTCAGTTTGACCATCAGTCTAGGGATGATAGGTGGTGTTGAGATGCAATTGGGAAAGTGGGATATCGATCAGAAACAATAGAATGAGGCATGCCTTGAATATTGAATATATGATACATAAAAGGTTGAGCCACAGTGGATGCAGTAAATGGGTGTTGAAGATCACACAAATGAGCATACTTGGAAAGAGGATTCACGACCACCATGATGACTAACTTATTGCTTGATTTAGGTAATCCCACAATAAAATCCATAGAGATTACCCTCCAAATAGTGGGTGGAATCAGAAATGGTTGGAGTGTGCTAGGAGGTTTGATGGTTTCTCCTTTGTTGCATTGACAAACATCCCATTCTGCTACAAAAGTGTGAATGTCCTTTTTCATACCATCCCAGAAAAAAGAACATTTGACCCAGTCATAGGTTTTGGTAAACCCTGAATGCCCAGCTGTGGGAGTAGCATGAAGCTCAGAAAGCACTGTAGATTTAAGTTGTGACTGTTTACTTAAATAAAAACGACCTTTGTAGTGAAGCTCTTCATTGTGCCAAGAGTACACTGGGGAAATTGGAGAGTTGGCTTGAAACTGTTGAATCAGATGTGAGATTTTAGGATCATGTAGCCATTCTTGGCACACAACTTTGAGCCAATATAGTATAATAAAGGAAAGGGAGAAAAGGGACCCTTCATCTTCATATTTTTGAGAAAGAGTGTCAACAACCACATTTTCTTTGCCTTTATTGTAAATGATCTCATAATCATAACCAAAGATCTTAGTTACCAATTTTTGTTGCTCTAGGAAGGAAGGCCACTGCTCCATTAAATACTTGAGGCTTTGATGATATGTATTAATTTGGAAGTGTTTCCCCATGAGATAAGGGTGCCAGAGATCTACTGCATGCATAATAGCCAACATTTCCTTTTCATAGATTGATTGGCCCAAATTCCGTTCTGACAATTGTTTGCTAGTAAAGGCCAAAGGTCTGCCTTATTGCATAAGGACTGCTCCAATTCCTCTACCTGAGGCATCACATTATAGGAAATAGGTCTTTTTGAAATCAGAAAGGGCCAAGACTAGAGTAGTACACATAACCGTCTTCAAAGCTTGAAAATCCTGATCCGCTTTGAGAGTCCAAGTGAAAGAATTCTTTTTAAGGAGAGTAGTGAGAGGGGCCGTAATCTTCCCATAATTCCAAACAAACTTGCGATAATAACCTTTTAAAACCAAAAAACCATGCAATCTTTTGATAGTCTTTGGGCAAGGCCAATCCTTCATTGCTTCAATCTTTTTAGGATCCACCCGGACACCAGCCTTGTTGATAATATGACCCAAGTGCTCTACTTATGAGGTGCCAAAGGCACATTTAGAGCATTTGAGGAAACATTGGTGCTGAGAGAGTAGATGGAGAATTTGATCCACATGGGCAAGATGGGATTTCCAAGTTTTTCTATAGATGAGAATATCATCAAAGAAAACTAAGATGATGATGGAGAAAATGATGGAAGACATGATTCATGAGGCTTTGGAATGTGGAGGGGGCATTACACAGGCCAAAGGAAATGACCAAAAACTAATAGTGACCTTGATGAGTGCATAAGGCAGTATTGGGTATGTCATCTTCTTGCATACGTATCTGGTGGTAGCCCAAACATAGATCAATTTTAGTGAAGTACTGAGCACCACTCAACTCATCCAAGAGATCATCAATGATAGGAATTGGAAACTTGTCCTTGATGGTGAGTTTATTGAGGGCACAAAAGTTAGGACACATGCGTCAAGTACCTTCTTTCTTAAGTACCATGACCACAGGGGAGTAATAAGGGCTGGTGTTGGGGCAGATAACACCCGCTTGGAGCAATTCCTGCACTATTTTCTTAATTTCATTATTTTGGGAAAAGGGATGATGATAAGGGCGAACATTGGGAGTAAGACTCCTAGGAACAAGGGGAATAGAATGATCATGAACACCACAGGAAAGAGGAATTCCTTGAGGGGTGGAAAAAACAACTTCATGTGTGGAAATGATAGCTTGGAGGCCAGGATGCATAATGGGTGTCTCAACGGCTTGAATAGAATGGAGTTGAGCAATAATACTGGAGTGGGCTTTCTTGAGGATATTTTCCATGCGATGGGAACTAATGATATCAGGAGAACCAAATGTGAGACCTTGGAATTGATACCTTTGTACCTCTTATTTGAATTGCATGGTTAATTCCTTAAAATCCATAAGAATGGGACCCAAAGTGCGTAACCATTCAACACCTAGCACAATGTCACAACCACCCATGTCAATGGAAAACATATGATATTTTAGGTGGTAATGTCCAATTTGAAGACTAACATTTTCACAACACGCACCACATTTCATGGACTGACCATTGGCTATCATAATTTGAAAATTATTGACAACACAAATATAACAATTGATTTCCTGGGGAATGAGATGATGAATAAAATTGTGGGTGCTACCACTGCCAACAAGGATGATGACCTTCCTGTGCTTAATATAGCCAATAATCTTGAGGGTTTGTGGGGCTGAGAATCTAGTGAGGGCATGAAAGGAAATAAGTGGGTCAACTTCAGGTAGATCAACAGGATCCTAGGTAGCATCGGGAAGGGAGGGATCATCAACAAGTGGAACTGTCACATCATTTTCCAGAACATCTTCGAAAATGGCCATAAAAAGTTTTTTTTCCTTACACTTGTGCCCCGAAAAACATTTTTCATCACAATTATAGAAAAGACCCTTTAGTTTGTGTTCAACCATTTCAGACCTACTTAGTTTCTAGACCTTGGGGGGAGTGGCATGGGGGTTAGGATTAGTGGGTCGAGGGTGAGGAACAAAAGAGGGTTTTTGGTTCTAGGAAAAAAACAACTTGTTGGGCCTCTTTAGCACGTGTAGTATCTTCCAACCAAGTCTGAGGGTGAGTGATGAGAACCTAGTATCAGATTTCATCCTTGAGGCCACTGATAAAGAATTCACGAAAGAACACATCTGACATGCCCTCTAGTTGAAAGGCCAAATGCTCAAAAGTAGTGATAAAGTATTCCACTGTGTCGGACTGTTTAAACTTGGTCAAACGATCAAGATAGTGGGTATCAATATCAAAGAGGGAATAGAGATCTGCAACAAAATGGGTCCAGAAAATATATCCCTGACATGAATTTTTACGCCATTTCCACCATTTCCAGCGTTCAGGATATAGATAGAGGAAAACATAGTGAATTTTATCCAACTCGTCAGTGATACCATGTAGAGAAAAATAATGCTCCATTTGAGTGACCCAACCTGTAGGATCAAAGCCATCAAATTTATTGACCTCTATGTGGGGAAGAAGGGATTCATGATGAAAGGATTTGGATTGAAAATGAAGAGACTGAGAGGAATCAATATCATCGAGTTGGTCTAATGAGGAAGGACCGGTAGGGTGGTTCAACAATTGATTGATAACAGATTGGAGGGCGGTAAATTGGGTTGTGAATTTGGCTTCCATGGTGTCAAATTTGTGCTCTACTTTTTCAATGCGGGAATTGGTAGATCCAATCTAAGATGTCATCTGTTCGATGGAGGCATGGGATTGATTGATGGAAGCTTGGAGTTCTTGGTTGTGAGTGGTGGCCATTTGGAAAGGGGAAGTGAAGGTAAGGAAAAATGGGTGGGTGGTACCATACAAAAAGACTTATAAGTGATAGGTACCACAACGATCAGTGCAGGAAGGGAAATACAATGGAATAGGCGGAAAAATAGGGAAACTGGGAAGGGGTTGGGTCTATTGAAACAAAAAAGATTAAAAATTAATGTATGGTTGTGATCAAGGAGAAAAGGGGAATCTAATGGAATAGGTCCCAAATAAGTGTGCCAACGAGACCACTATACTCTTTTTTTTAACTCTTGTGGAGTTATACTCCGGCCTGAAGAATACTGCAATGAGGAAATGCCCAAATGCTTAATAGGAAGAAATGTATAGTAATTTTGCAACTCTAAGGCATAAGACATAGTTGCATGACAATATATCTTTTCTGTTCTATTTTTGTTTCTGTCCCAAGAGTTAGGGTATTCAAGGGTTCTACAGACAAGGGTTTTCCTTGTGCTATAGCTCTCTGATATACGTGCGGGTTCCAACAGTAGTACTTGACCCAATAGCTTAGGGAACCAACCAAGGAGGCTAGACCATGCCTTTATCCATACACTTGACTACCCAGGTACTAGAGAGTATCTTCCCGAGTGCTGTTCTCGGTGGCACTATAGTAGTTAGGCGACCAATCAATTTATCTATGGAGGGATTCAGGAGATCTAGGCCGATCCATATATAGGTGTTGTCTGATGCGTTACCACTCGAAGGGGTACCGATAGGGGTTACAAGGGTGGCCAAGAAATGTGCTCTTAAGTACCACTTGTATTTCCTGCGTGTATGAATCCCTGACTGTGGGTTTATGCACATAATGACAAATATCTGTAGCTTTAAGACGTCAGAATACGTCTCTACCCTGAGAAAAACTAGCCCACAATTTTCTGTCAAGGAAGGTGCTCTGATACCACTTGTAGTATTCCAGATATAAAATAGTATGCAAAACATAAATAATTAGCTAGAAATGGAAAAGAAATAATGATATAACAAGAACAATACCACAATAATACCAGAATAACACCAGAAAGAGCACTTTGATTATTGAGAGCAATGTTCACTTGCCTCTTCGAGGGGGAAACCTCCAATAGAGAAGAGCTCTATTACGATGGTATCCAAGACAAAACTTCTCATACCCTCTATTCCTATTTATACTAAATCTATATATACAAAAGAACAATCTAGAGGAAGATCCTTCTAGAAGCGGAAGCTTCTATTAGGTCTTCTTACATTTGACTTACTCCTCCTTATTGCTAGGCCTTATTAATATTGACCTTTATTACATGAAAATATATTATTCTACCCACTTGAGGGGTTAGGTAGGTTAGGTCCCTAACATGTGCTAAAATTATGCCAATTTATGCACCCGTCACATCTCATCTATCCCCTTCCTTTCTGAGATGAAGTTTTTCACTTAGTAATATACCCCTCTACATATATGCCACAACATTTTTCCAACACAATAGTTCACCATTGAGGTGCACATTATTTCAGTATCAACATATTTTCATAGCAATCATTAAACCTATGGAAACATCACCTCTCTCCTTAGAGTGCCACTTCTCCTTACGCTACCCACATAGTATGGACATATGTTTCTTTCAATATTTGTCCTTCTCGTTTCCTAAATTTGGAGGCAAGCTTGATGTTGGGAATGTATTATATTATTTTCACGAACAATCCCATGAGTTGAATTGTACTGGGAACACAAGGGGGTGGTCATAAGGGGGCTTTCAAGGGGGGCAAATCCCTCAAAAACAATTTTTTTGGTGGTTTTTTGCATCCATTTTTATTGGTTTTTAACACACGGTTTCTGTTGATGGTTTTCTAATTTCGGTTAAGGAATTAAGGTTGTAGATTAATGCGGGTCAATGGATTAGGGGTTTTGGATGCCGCGATGTCACACACACACACACACACACACACATATTGTAAACAATGAAAATGGATGATGCATAAGAATTAGAGGCGTGACTTTAAACATGTTGATAGTTTTCTTGGTTTGGGTTTCTAGGGTAAAATCTTTGTGTAATGTGTGTGTGCACCATTTGTATCTTTTCTATTTTTATTAAGAATTTATTTGTAGTAATTAATTGTACAAGGTTAAAATATACACTTGGTATTAGAGTAGTTATTGGATTCATGGGGACGCCTTTGCGGTCAGGGGGTTGGCTCAGGTCTGTGATAAAAATTGTTAAGGTGGGAGTTCTGTGGTATCGATTCTTTTGGTGAAAACAAATGGAGAGAAATTCAAAAATAAAAATTGAGAAATTTAATGGGTAAATTTTTGAGTTGTGGAAGCTCAAGTTGTAAGATATATTGGTGGAAAAATCTCAATGAGTCATCGTGGATTTAGTTACTACACCTACAAGAACGTCGACAAAACACTGGATAAATTTAGACCAGAAGGTGAAGAACACAATCTGGTTGTGACTCTCAAACTCAATACTACTGAATGTGTCGGGGGAAGCTACAACCAAGTCATTATGGAATAAGTCAAGGCATTTTTATTAGTCTATGTCCCTGGTAAACAAATGATTTCTATGGAAGAAACTGTACAACCAAAGGATGGAAGAATGAGACTCAGTGATAGATCATCTGAACGCCTTCAATACAGTGGCAAGTTAGCTATTATGTTTTGATATTAATATTTATGATGAAGATAAGTGTATCAGTCTACCATTCTCTTTACTAGACTCGTGGGATAGTTTGGTTGTGGCCATAGGTAGTAATGCATCTACTTTAAGTTTTGATAATGTTGTCTGATCCTTGTTTTTAGAGAAGATGAGGAGGAAAAACATGGAAATCCAGAGCACAAATTCCTTATTTGTAAGAAGATGCTCCCAAGAAAGAAATAGAAATAATTCCTCAAATGGGAGATCTAAATCTATGGGAAGATATAAATCTCCTAGAAAATTTATAAAGGTATGTTGGAGATGTGGAAAATAAGGGCATTACAAGAAACAATGTAGACCCAAAAGTGTTAAGAGAGGGAAGGGATATGATGATTCTCCTTCTATAGAAGAAAAAACCTCTGTGGAAGGAGGGGATGTGTACTTGATGTCTTTAAGCACACATGTAGATGATGAGGCATGGTTGGTCGAATCAAGTGCATCCTTTCATATGACTCCTCACAGGGAGTGGTTCTATAAATATGAAAGGTATGATGGAGGTGACATTTTTCTAAGAGATGACTTGAAAACCAAAATCGTAGGATGAGGAATATTCAAGTTGAAACTCATGGATGGTAGTATTAGAAAAATCCCTGGTGTTCTACACATCCCACGATTGGCCAAAAAATCGATTTTTGTAAGCAAGATGGACGATGCAGGTGTAAAAATAATGTTTGAAAAAGGAACCTACAAAATGGTTTGAGGAGCAATGGTTTCATTGAAGGGAGTTCAGGTTGGAACTCTATATAATATGTTGGGAAGAACTATTAGTGACGGGTGCAATAGTTCCATTCTTCTTGAAATTGGAACTGAAGAAGGAAAGAATCCTATAGTCTTTGGAGAAAAGACTATGCTATGGAATCAAATATTGGGGCATATCGGAGATAAGGGCTTTCAAGTACTACAAGATAAAGGCATGGTCAAAGGTATGGCCAATTTCTCTCTGGATTTTGATTTTTGTGAACATTTATTATATGAGAAGAAAAATCGTGTAAGATTATCCTTTGGTACTATGAGGGTAAATAGAATACTATAGCTTCTGCACAATGATGTGTTTGGACCTATGTTGGTTCCATCACTGGGAAAATATCTATACTATGTCTCATTTATGGATGAATTCTCTATAAATACATGTATTTATTTACTCTAGAATAAATATGAAGTCTTTGACAAATTAAAAGAGTTTAAGGCTCTTGTGGATAATTAGATAGAGAAGAGAATTAAAATTTCGAGGATAGATAATGGTGGATAATTCTATGGAAATGAATTTGAAGAATTTTGTAACAAGTGACGTATATAAAGGCAAAAGATTAATCCATACCCACCTTAGTAGAATGAAGTTGTAGAAATTATGAACAAGACACTAATGGAAAAAACAAGGAGCATGCTCAATGGTGCCGAGTTAGAACATGAATTTTGGGTAGAGGCAGTGGGTATTGCATGTTACATGGTCAATCGATCACCCTCATTAATGTTGGACGCCAAGACTTTGCATGAGGTATGGAATGGAAATAAATCCTCTATTACACATCTCAGGGTATTTGGTTATGATTACTATGTTCACGTTCTAAAGGAAAACATGAGTAAGCTAGATAAAAAGGCTGAAAATTATATCTTTATTGGTTATAAATATGGTTTGAAAGGTTATAATATTTGGAACCCAAAAACTAAGAAGGTGGTGTATAGTCTATATGTGGTATTTATAGAAATCAAATATGTTTTCAAATAGGAAGTCCTACCAAGGGAGGAAGAACCAGATATAATAGAGTTTGAATTGAAGGATAATGAATCATACTATACAAAAGAACAAGAATTATAAGAAGAATAACCTCATACTCTAGTAATGAGGAGAAGGGTTTGAGAAAGAAGGAAACCATAAAGGTATACTCCACCTAATTTCCATTCAAATTTTGCTTTTTTTATTACTAATGATTATCCTATCGCTGTTAGGGAGGCACTGGATTCATAAGATGCAAAAATTTAGAAAAAAGGACATGGTTGAAAAAATGGCATCCTTGGAAAAGAATGAGGGTTGGGATCTATTAGAGCTTCCAACTGAAATAAATCCCATTGGTATAAAATGGGTGTTTAAGAATAAGTTGAATGCAAAAGGAAAAGTGGAGAAATACAAATCTCAGTTAGTAACAAAAGGTTATTCCCATTTAGATGGAATTGACTTTGGTGAAATTTGTCTCTTGTTTCCAAGTTAACTTTTATTAGATTTATTTTGACTGTTGCCGCTATTTTTCATTTTGAAGTAGAACAGATGGATGTGAATACAACATTCCTACACGGGGATCTGGAATAATAAATCTACATAAAGAAGCTAGAAGAATTTGTAGTGAAGGGAAAGAAAGAGTTGATATGCAGGATGAACAAGTCCATGTATGGGTTAAAACAATCATCAAGGATGTGGTATAAAGAATTTGATATTTATATGTTGGGACTTGGATTCACAAGGAGTAGTGATCTAAAAATGAAGAAGACTTGAAAAACTTGAAATTTATTGCAAGTGAATGCTATATGTTTAAAGCAAAAGGATAAGTTTGAAACACATAAATTAAAGGATTACTTATGCAATTTATACATAGACAACAACATAATAATTGAACATAAACACATAAGCACAACAATTGATAAAGGAGTTCACCCCTCTCTTGGGCTACATCTCCTGGTCCAGCTTCCAATGGATCATTATTATTAATTGCTCAAAAAGTGCTCAAAAACATGTCTTACAATGCTCAAACTGACAAACCGACTGCTCCAATGGCTTCAGAGCGTCCCAAAACCCCTGTTTGGGCTCTTTCGGCACCTCAATCGATCGAAAAACGAAGAAGTTAGGCCTCCTGGAAGTCCCCCTCTTCAAGCTTGCTGTCTCTGAATCTACAAAACGCACCCTTTTTTGATTGAACCTGGCTCACATGCATTTTAAAGCATGAAAACCCAGCACCGGGTGCAGCCACGCCAACGGTGCAAACCATAGGATGGTTAAGGGCACGCCAGCCCCTAACTGCCTAGGCACCTGGGCATATGGCGTAATGTGACCTCACGCATGGGCAAAAGTGGTTAATGGTTATAACCGTTGAAACTTCCTCCGTGCTCCAGGTCGCGGGCATATGGCATACGACATGTGACCAAGGGTCATATCAATACCCCATGCCAACAATCGCGCGCATATAAAATGGTCACATGTGTTATGTAATAGGACCACGGGTCGGGGCTAGGCCCCGGCCCGACCCCCCACCAAAACGATACAAAATGCAACTTAAATACAATATTACCCGCATACATATTAAGAAAAAATCGACGACATGTTGGTTAGTGGAGGACTTGTGAAGGCTTACATAGTGGGGGAGGTTCTGGGATCAAACCCCGCGGACTCCCATAACATTTTACATACAACCAAAAAAACAAACAATGAGTGACACGTGGCGCCCACGGATTGGGCCACGTGTCCTCATACCATTTGCCACCAAACGGACATGTGTCATCTCCTGATTCGTCAACAGTCAACCAACCATTGCTTTCCATGTCACTTCTGTATGGTCGTACGGTCCTGCCACGTCAGACCGTACAAACTGGTACAGTCAGCATCAATTTTTTCTTTGCCTGTTTAGCTTGACGAACAAATCGCGATATCTTCTCCATACGGAGTCCGTTTGACAAAGTAAATATATCGCCAGAATCAAGAAGACGAGACAGACGCAATGGTTCTGATTTCGTCGCATTCCGAGCACTTTGAAATTTGAGCAAAATTTGATCCCCTGATCACACCTCCCCATTGGGAACCTTTTGGACCTCCAAAAGACTATTCTCAGTCTATGTGAAGATGAGGGTAAAGTTCCCTCACCCTTCCAACCTCCATCCACTTGGCCTTGCTTGGATTCGTCCCTTTAAGACCAACTCGCAAATACTCCACATTTCTTCGTT
>SNQJ01S0253850.1:0-12664 GCA_010110895.2 Picea sitchensis
GGAATTACTTGGACTGTCCTTAGGTTCCCTTCCTCATCTAGACAAGTAAATGCCTTGTTATGACAATCTAATACAACATGGTGTTGGTCCAACCAATCCATCCCAATTAGACAGTCATAGGAACCTAAAGGAAAGATGTTCAAATATGCCTTGGTGCTCAGCCCATTCATGCCCACTGGACATGACTTAACCAACTCATTAACTTTTCTCTTGGCTCTGGTAGCCAGTTGCACCAACCAAGATTTCCCATGCTTGCTTCTTGGCAAATGCAATCTTTCCACCACCTTAGGATCTACATAATTATGACTGGCTCTTGAATCAATTAAAATTGCAATGGTTTGATTATTGATCATACCTTCCACTTCAATCTTGTGTGATTGAAATTATGCTTGCTTGTTGTCTGGGGCTGCATAGATCCTTGGTACATTTCAGCCCATGTCCTCCATTGTTTCGACTTGTTGTACATTGTGAACAACTCTCACTTTGTCACTTATGTGAGGACAATATCTATACAAATGATCTCCTTTACAACCCCAACATTCAATGGGTGGTTGCCTTGGCCTTTTCCCACTTGTCTCAATCACTTTGGGATCTCTAGAAGCTGGTTGTCCTTAAGGACTATTTCTAAAGAAAGGTGGCTTATTCCCCTTCTTCCTATGTTCCATCTTGAACTTCTTCTTGTCTTTCCAAGCTTTTTGAAAATTTGTCTTTCCTTTTTGTTGATCATATAGGCATTTAGCTTGCCTTATGGTCTCTTCCAATGTCTTCGGATCATCATATTGAATCTTGTCACTGATGAAAGATGGCAGCCCACTCAGATACCTTTGAATCTTAACGGTCTCATCCTTGATGAAGGAGACATACTTCAACAGTTCCAAAAACCTTCTTTCATACTCATTAATGGTCATACTTCCAAGCTTGAGTTCAAAGATTTTTTTCATTTTCTTGTCATAGTATCTCTTAGTCAAGTATTTCTTTTCAAAATACTTCTTGAATTCCTTCCAAGTAACATTTTTCTCTTTGATCTATCGCACCTGCACAAGTTGATCCCATCGCACGGATTCCTTTCCTTTGAGTTGGTAGATATCAATTATTTCTTCTGCATGAGAATAATAATTATGCAATTGAAAAGATTTTCTCATGCCTAGCAGCCATGTCTCGACATATTCATCATTCTTGTGCTCACCATCAAATGTAGGAGGTTTGATTTTGTTCATTTCTCCTCGCAGTTCATCCACCCCAGACCTCTTCTGATGTTTCCTGACAAGGGATGAACTAGACTTGTCGGGCGCTCTCCTATTGGAATGCCTTAGAGAGCGATGGTGATGTCTGCTAGCACTCCTTTATCTTCCTTTCTCATCAGGAGACCTGTGACTTCCTGATTTGCTTGAGCCATTCTCCTTATCCAATTTCTTTTCAATTCTATCCAGGCTCTGCATTAACTTCATGTTGCTCCTTGGCTTTCATAAGCCTTTCATTATCAACCTTGTGGCTTTGGACATCTTTCTACAAATTTCTAATGGTTTCTTCCATATTCAAGTTTTCATCCTTTCCCTCTCCATCCCCATTGGAGTTTGTTCCTTCAATACCCAAATGGAAATCCATTCATCTAATATCATCTTCCTAACTGTGAGCCCCCTGTGTCTCTTCCATCCTTCTGCACTATGTGTTGATCTGGGTCTGATCTAGTTGTTGTTAACTCTGCAAAATGTGCAGCCAACAAAACTTTGTCAAGCTAACTAACTTAAAAATTTCATGAAAAATGTAAACCATTCTAGTTCAATAATACATCTGACTTATTTCTTCTGATTTTCTGAGAAATTCACTGTTTAGCTCAATATTCTAGGTGAACAGTTATGTTCTACTATCCAAGATATTTCCAATAACTGCTCCCTTGCTCAATTTTGAGTTTTGAGCAGGAAGTTATGAATATTTTAAAATTGTCTTGCCTGGAAGGTAATCTATGTACAATTGTTCTTCTTCTTCAGAGCCGAATTGGCTCTTGGACTCGTGTTGGATCCTCTCATAAAGTACATAGGGCTTCTTTACATCTTTAGGCATAGGTCTGTACAGCTTAGAACCCCGCATATTCTTTCTTCTAGCCCCCTTATGTCTTTGAAAGCATCAATCTGGGCATTAGCCCCTTTTATTTCGACTAAAGTCGCATAGGACCAAGGGCTATGACCAAGCGCTTAGTTGATGTGTGCTTCTCCAGAGCTTTGGGACTTCGAGGCTCCAGAACTTCAGGCTTCAGAGGTTCTTACTACATCATACCTTGTTTCTCTCGAATGTTGAACTAGCGAATCCTTGCACAGTACCTCTTCGGAGCTTCGGGGCTCCGCTACTTCAGAGATTCGGGACTTCGGAACTTCAAGCTTCGGGAGTTCTGCCAACTCCCCACATCATTCCCTCCGAACGTCGAACTGGAGAATTTCTTGGAGAATATCTCCAGAGCTTCACAATTCATATTTCTCTTGTCAACATACACACATTTCCCCAAACGTCGAATTGGCGATCCCGAAGTCTTCGTCAACAACCACACACCAAGGGGTGTTATGTTGCAAAAAATAGGGAGCAGAAACGTGGCCCTATCTGACGGGTGACACGTGGACTTATACTAACTGGCACAAATGGTCTTTGAAAAGCATGGAACACGATGACACATGGAAAGCATCAAGTGTGTCCATGTCACCCTAGGTAACGTTAGCAGGCCATGTCACTCCGATGCTTCGTGACTTTGGAACTTCGGGACTTCAGAACTTCGGGCTTTGGAAGTTTCTTCCACAACATCTTTCAAAACTCTCGAACTTTCGAACTTTCGAACTTCTGAACAGGTCCATGTCACTCTAGGTGATGTCATCATGCCACATCATTCCGACATTTCAGAACTGGGGCACTTTGGGCTTTAGAAGATTCTACACCCACATACTTTTTAACTCCCAAATGATGAATTTTCGAACAGTTGTTTCCCAGAGCTTCGGGGCTACGGGACTTCGAAACTTTCTATGTCAGAGAATGTCAAAATACCTGAACACTGAACTTCTGAACAAGCTAATATGAGAACACGTGTCTCTGATTAAAGGACAGTCTTAATTGGTTACGGACTTCGGAACTTTGGGGAACTCTTTCTTCCTCGCAACCATAAACATATTTCCCCAAAGTGATGAACTGTCGAACCACTTGGGGAATCCAACCGTTCGCCTTCTCCCAAACGATCTACAGTGTAGAACTACTTCGGGACTTCGGTACTTCACTACATCCCAAATCTCTCAAACGTCAAATTCCCGAATACTTTCTAATATGTGGACATGTGTTCTCAAACACAAATGGTCTAGATTAGCTCCGGAGTTCAGGACTTCGAGAGATTTGCCTTCTGGCAGCTTAAGGACTCGCTTCTCCCATAGTGTCGAACCTTCGAACTGTCGTGAGATCTACAATTCACATTCACTCATGCACAGATCTGACGGTTGGGATCTGATCTTCACCACTCCACCTCACCTCCTAATTTGTGCTTGATCTAACAACTCAGATATGTCCTTGGCCAAATCCAACGGTCAAGTACTTCTCCCAATTATATACGACGTAGATCCACTCTGGAACTTTTGAGCTTCGGGGATTTTACCTCCTTTTCATCAAAGAATTAAAATTTGTCGAAGCAACAAAGTCCGAAGGGCTTGAGGGATTAAAAACCACACTACTTCTCCAGATCTGACGGTGGTGAGGGAATTATCTTCCCCCGAATAGATCCAACGACCCCAAATCTTAACTTTGTGGCCCCAAAACCACGGTTATTGTGGTTTCTTTCCTTTGTTGGCTTTCTCGAACCGCTACACCTTCTGAGCTTTCAGACATAGTTAAGGTGCTCTCAGCGCCCTCTTGGCACTCATGGACATTCTGAAACTCCAATTTTGTCCATTTCGACAACAATTCCCTCTGAAACTTTTACTTCAATTTCCACTTACAGGACCCATCCAGGTTCAGTGTTGAAAACTGAAGCTCTGATACCATATTGTAATATCCCCAGCCACCCAGGTTGGGCCATGATACTCCGTAAAACACTCTTTCTAAGTTCTGAAACCAAACTTGTAGCACACCCCGGGCCTCCCAGGGCGGGGACTGCCACATTGAGAACTTCTCATGTTTTTTATATTAAAAAATGTACATACCCAACCATAGTCTCATTGGGCTATGGCACATAGAAAATCTTGCAGAACTTCATACACAGAAAACTTAATAGACAATTACATTCTGCTAATACACATATTAATGTGGAAATAACACTAAGCCTATACATACAACATATACAGGCAAAACTCATAAATATAAGATATGTACAAATACAAAGCATGCAAATGAACACATAATTGATACTTATTTTTTTATAGAAGACCATCGACTGTGTGCAGACCTTCCATGAACCTCCCAGCCTTAGACCACGCTTCTCATCACTCTCAACAGTGGGTCACACCCGAGGTAGGACTAAACTCCATCCAGGTAAAGGGATTCCCAAGCTAGGCTGAGACAACTGGAAGTTGCACAATTAACGGGAAGGATTTCGTCCCATGAGCCAACTCGCACTAACAGCCTACAACCTCTCATTCTCCACATGTATGTCCCACCCCAGGAAGTGTGCCCCTTCTCTGCTCAATAGTGCTTCGACTGCCCAACTTCCCTTCCAGGGCTTTAGCAACAGGCTGGACAAGAATTCTCAGAGCATTATAGCTGTCGTTGGGCTCCCTCTGGGGAAATCACTTCCCCAACAACCTCTTTCACCTGGAGAGAGTTGTTTACAGGTCTGGCAACTTGTTTCTTCAGTCCACGGGCCTGACAAACCGCCTCTTCAAACCACAAGCCTGACAACCTACTTCTTCAGTCCACGGGCCTGACAAACCGCCTCTTCAAACCACAGGCCTAGAAACCTACTTCTTAGTCCAACTCCTTAGTCAATTATGTAAGGGTGATGGTAGCAACAAATCTCAGGTATATAACAGATGATGGCAGCAACAATGAACCATTAAGGAATGGTACATTCTTGGGAAAAGTATAGGTGCGTTGTGCTTCACAGGAAAAGTACGGGATAGCTTAAGGTGCCTATTGGTTCCAAAGGTGAGTGCAAGTTACAAGGGTCGACGATGGAGGGGATGGATGCATGTGTGAGTACATGAGTGAATGGGGAGAGATGGAAAAATAAACTATTTTCCCCCACCTATATTTTCATGCGCCATGATTGACACATGACTCTCTTGGAGCTCGTTTCTCTCCACTTGGGATTCATTCTCTCTTCCATGAGACTTAGGATAAAGCAATTATCCTCACCATAGTCTTTAGGAAATAATAATATAATATTCCTTTTGAGATAATCCCTCTAGTTTATCCCCTTTCCTAGGCTCTTAGCCCTCCCTTTCCCTTCCTAGTGGAGCTTAGTCCCCCATACTCTTTTATCGTGGTCAGTCTACACGCAACGATGAATTATATTAATGATATGAGTGTTTACATATACAAAAATAGGCTCACTGGCCTTTAGCATCTAGGCTCTCTAACCTAAGCATCACATAAGCCTCCTAGCTTATAATCACTTGACTCATCAGCCTACAAAACATGTTTACAATTTAGTTGGGGCTCAGCCTTGGGGTATTACGCTTTTGGCTCATCATGATACAATAAGGCACATATTCTTCACATATGATGGTCCACGTCTAGTGAAAAAATATAAGGTACACTAAATGGAATTTAAGGTGTAACAACTGGCTCCTACTCAAGGACATGTGCTCATCTCAATAGTGCATGAGTACTCTAGAATTTGCAAAACCTATAGACCTAAAACATTCTCAACCAATAGATGTCAAATACATGGGACAATGAAGAAACAAGTGGCATTTCCCCTTCCCTAAGAGAGAAATAAATCCATGCGTAGATGAAATATATCCAAGCACATGTTAGTAGCACCACATCTTAGAGAAAAATATGTACATGTAATAAACATTTTTTTTTTTTTTTTTTTTATGCAAAAAGAAAACACAGAAATAAATAAAGTAAACGAAACAAACAAGTAAATCTAATGCTCATGCCAAAGAGATTATTCATTCTAACCTACTCTATCATAATAAACATAACATGCTAAGTAAAATCATAAACCCAATGCAACCATTTCGTGAGTTCATCAATGCCGTGAAATTTATTTGTGTGCTTGGTTACATGCCAAAATAATAAAACATCAAGGATTAAGTAAGCATATGCCAACATCTCCTTTAGCTTTCCTTGGCCAAAGTTGAAGTAGGACTATGATCATGCAAGAGAAGAAGGAAGGCATGCCATGGTTTACCTGTGTTATTGCAAGCTCCTTCAATCTTGAGGTGGATAGGGTTGACATAATCATCTTTCTTGGCATAATCATAGGACAAACCGCCATTACATTGTTGTAGAAAAGTGGGCACTCATTATTACAATGTGTAAGGTTTTAGCAAAGTGGGCACTCATTACTGCAATCGTCATTACAATGCTATCATTCGCTAGAATAGGGATTCCTTACCAATTCTGACCATATTAAGGTATAAACCATTTGCTAGGCTGCTAGTGTTGGGGACTCGAACATAGAGAAAACAAGCAAACAAGATACAATAGGTTACATAAAACAATAACAAGAGACAAGGGAATCAATTACTCTCATTTCTCAATTTCCCAGATTACAAAAAATAACCCACAAACCGCAAGCTTTACAACTCTATTACTTCTTTGCCTCTATGGGATACATATATTTATAGTACAACTTCCACAGTTAAAAAAAACTAACTATAGTAATTATCAACCCGATGTATCTTATTATGGGTTGATCTGTTGTTATGAACCGGTTGAACTACCTCGAACCGTCATATCCATCGTATCCTATTCTTGGTAGATTGGTTGTCACATGTTCAAGAATCTTCACCTTTACAACATTTGTTAGGGACCTAGCCTTCCAAACCCGTCACATAGATAGAATAATATATTTTCCATGTAATAAAGGCCGACATTAATTAATAAGACATGTTTTATAAATATGAACAAATCAATGTAAGAAGATGTAATAGAAGCTTCCACTTCTAGAAAGATCTTTCTCTATATTGTTCTTTAGAAGATAGAATTAGTATAAATAAGAGTAGGAGGCATGAGAAAACTTTATCTTGAGAACTATTGTAATAGAGCTCTGCTCCGCTAGAGGTTGACCCCGCGAAGAGGCAAGTGAACGTTGCTTTCTTTGAATAAAGGTATTATTTTTGGTATTGCTCTTCCCAATATTTTGTTGTTCTATTGATATCTATAAAATATTTAAGTTTCTACATCTTATATTACACTTGGTACCTTACAAGTGGTATCAAAGCACTTTCCTTGGTAGGAATTGTGGGTAAAAAAAATTCGAGGGTAGAGATGTGTATTGTCGGTGTCTTTAAAGCACAGAGATCTGTCGTTCAGCGGGTAAAACTGCGGTGGGAAAGACCACATGCAGGAAATACATACAGTTTCACAAGGTTGCCTAGAAACCAAAGTTTCTCCCTTGTTGGAAACCTCTGTAACCCTTGTTAGCACCCTCGAGTAGTACTGCATCAAACATAATCTATACACGACCATCACCACCACGTACCAATATGTATATCGGGAGTTCTTTAGGTCTCTTGAAACTAACCCTAGATCAGTCGATCGGCCGCCTGAATGTTATAGTGTCACATAGAACAAAACTTGGGAAGATACTCTCTAGTACCTAGGTAATCGGGTAGTACAACTAAAGGTATGGTCACCTCTTTAGTCAGTTCCCTAAGATATTGGGTCAAGTACTATTGTTCAACCCCACACGTATATTAGAGAGTTTTAGCATATGGAAAACCCTTGTCCATAGACACCCTATAAACCCTAACTGGAGGGAACACACTAGACAAGGAACAAAAAGGACATTTTGTCCGCGCAACCTTGCCTCCTGCATTTTGGTTGCAAATTTACTACACATTTTTTCCTAATAAGAATTTGGGCATTTCGACACTATGGTATTATTCAGATCAGAGTATAACTCCATAGGAGTAAAAAAAAAATTGGGTCATGCTCGTACCATTATTTTATTTCTATCCCATTGGATTCCTCTCTTTGCCGTGATCGTAGTGCTATCTATCATTTTCACTCATTTTTTCACGTGGACTCGGCCCCTTCCCATCACCCTTATTTGGAACTTATCCAATCAGTTTCCTCTCGTTTCCCTTATTGCAGTGGTATATATCACTTACCTACCTTTTTGTTCGAGAGCCCGCCCCTCATCTCCTAATGCCCCCCACTCGCCAAGGTGAAACCAATCAGAAACTGAATAATCACATTACTGCCATTCATGCCAAAATGGGCCACATCCAAAAACAACTCTCTAGTCGAATAGAAAAAATCCACTCAGCTTTACAACAATTCCTATCCAAGGGTCCTTCTCCTCTAGCCCAAACCCCGAAGTCAAAGGTGTTGACTCTTCCAATCCTCTGAACTTTCATTCCAATCGTGACCCCCGTCTTTTCAGGGTTGAGGTGAACAAATTTGATGGCTCGAATCCAACAGCCTGGGTCACTTAGATGGAACACTATTTTTCCCTGCATGGAATTACTGATGACTTGACAAAGCTTCGCTACGAAACTCTCTATTTAGATTCAGAGTGATGGGAATGGTGGCAATGGCGTAGAAATGCACACCAAGGGCATGTTGCTTGGACATAGTTTATTGTTGAGTTGTATGAACGCTTTGACACAGACACCCACCATTTAGGTCGTTTGACTAAGTTGAAATGGTCTAGAACAGTGGAAGATTTTATTGTTGCCTTCGAGCACTTGGATTTTCTAACGGAGGGTATGGCTGATGCTTTTTTCCAGGAATGCTTTATCAGTGGCCTCAAGGATGAAATATGAGCCCAAATCCTCATGGCTCACCCCCAAACTTGGTTGGTAGAAACTAAACGCACCAAGGAGCCACAATAGGTCATCTTTTCCAGAACAAAAAAACTGCTTTTATTCCTGGCCCTCGACCCCCCAATCCTACCCCTTCGGCCACTCCTCTAAAGGTCCAAAAATTAACACAGGAAGAAATGGATGAACGCCAACTCAAGGGTCTTTTCTATAATTGTGATGTGAATTACTTTCTTGGGCACAAGTGTAAACAACGTAAACCTTTTATGGCCATTTCGGAGGATGTTTCCGATGAAGATGCTAAGGTTTCACCTGAGGTAGCACTACCCCAAGTAGATGATCTTGTGCTGGCCTCTGATCCTCCTGAAGTTGAGCCATTGATTTCGTTGAATTATCTCACTAACTTTTATGCTCCCCAAGCCCTCAAATTGATAGGTTACATTAAGCACAGGAAAGTCATCATCTTAGTTGACACTGACAACACTCATAATTTCATTCATCGCCGCCTTGCTCAAGAAATCATTTATTATATCTGTGATGTCAACAATTTTCAAATCATGAATGTCAATGGTGGTTCCATGAAATGTGGGGGGCGTTGTGAAAATGTGTGCCTACAAATTGGTCTGTATAACTTGAAATCTCACATGTTTTCTATTGACATGGGTGGTTGTGACATTGTGCTCCGTGTTGAATGGCTACGCACTCTAGACCCCATAACCATGGATTTTAAGGATTTGACCATGCAATTCCAACATGAAGGACAACTGTATAAATTCCAAGTCATTTTAGCAGGCTCTCCGGAGATCATCAGTTCCCACCGCATGGAAAAGTTACTCAAAAAATGTTATTCTAGCATCATTTCCCAACTCCATTCCATTCAAGTAGTTGAGACTCCCTCTGTGCACCTCAAGCTTCAATCTATCCTTTCCCAACATCACACTGTTTTCCAATCTCCCCAGGGCCTCCCCCTCTCACGCGACAACCATGACCATTCCATTCCTTTAATCCCAGACAATCTTCCTCCCAATGTGCGCCCTTATCACCATCCCTTTTCTAAAAAAATGAAATTGAGAAAATTGTCCAAGAATTGCTAGAAGCAGGTGTTATTTGTGCTAGTACCAACCCCTATTCTTCCCCTATTTTCATGGTCCTCAAGAAGGAAGGCACTTGGTGCATGTGTCCTGATTTGTGTGCCCTCAACAAACTTACCATTGAGGACAAATTTCCCATTCTTGTCATATATGACCTTCTGGATGAACTCAGTGGGGCTCAATACTTTACAAAACTTTACCTCCGTTATGGCTACCACCAGATACATATGAAAGAGGAAGACATTCCCAAGACTGCATTCTGCACTCATGAGGGCCACTATGAGTTCTTGGTCATGGCCTTTTGGTCTTTGTAATGCCCCCTCCACTTTGAAAGTCTCATGAATCATTTATTTTGTCCTTTCCTCTGTCACTTTGTGTCAATCTTCTTTGATAATATTCTCATCTATAGTAAAACTTGGAAAGCTCATCTCACACATGTGAATCAAGTTCTCCATATCCTCTCCAAGCACAAACTTTTCCTTAAACAGTCTAAATGTGCTTTTGGAATCTTTGAAGTTGAGTACCTCGGTCATCTTGTTGGCAAGGACTGTGTACAAGTGGATCCTAAGAAAATTGAATCTATGCAGAATTGGCCTCACCCTAAAACTCTTAAAAGTATGTGTGGTTTCCTAGGTTTAACAAGATATTATCGCAAGTTTGTTCAAAATTATGGAAAAATCGCGGCACCTCTGACAACTCTCCTTAAAAAGAATGCTTTCAGTTGGACTCTAATCGTTGACCATTCCTTCCAAGCCTTGAAAGAAGCTTTGTGCACTACTCATATACTGGCCCTACCTGATTTCACCAAGAGATTTGTTCTAAAATGTGATGCATTAGGGAGAGGTATCAAGGCAATCCTTATGCAAGATGGACGACCTTTAGCTTTCACCAACAAACAGTTGTCGGAGCGACATTTAGGCCAATTCATCTATGAAAAAGAAATATTGGCTATTTTGCATGCAATGGATCTCAAGCACCCTTATCTGTTGAGATGACACTTCCAAATTAAATGGATCATCAAAGCCTCAAGTACTTCCTGAAACAATGGATTTCATCCTCGGAGCAACAAAAATGGATGACCAAGCTATTTGGATATGATTATAAGATCATTTACAAGAAGGGCAAAGAAAATGTGGTGGTTGATGCTCTTTCCAAGAAATATGAAGAATATGGGTCCTTCTTTTCCCTCTCATTCCTTGTCACCAACTGGCTTCAGGTTGTTCGTCGGGAATGGTTGCAAGACCCCAAAATTTCCATCCTAATCCAACAACTACAATAGGATCCCCAAGCTGCTCTAGGGTACTCTTGGCACAATGTTGAGTTTCACTATAAAGGTCGCATATATCTAAGCAAATAGTCAACCCTTAAATCCAAGGTGCTCTATGAGTTTCATGCTTCACCTACCGCGGGTCGTTCAAGTTTTACCAAAACTTATGAACGGGTCAAATGTTCTTTCTGTTGATTTTTCTAATTTCTAGATTTGAGAATTATTACCTTATGTTTTCAAACATATTTCAATGCCACTGTTATCATAGAATAATTACACACTGAAAATTTCAACCGAAATAAAATTGTAGCGGAAACAATAGAATCACAAAGAAATAACCATGCACAATAGACACAAATCCTGGGAAAACCCGAACTCGGGAGAAAAACCTAGCAAACTTTTCTCTGGAACAAATTTAATCCAAGTTCACAAATACATCACCAGAAAAATGAAGAATCCAAGCACATAGAAAGTTGCACCCTAGTGTGAGGAAGAACCCTTAAGCATGGTGCATCACTGGACAAAGATAGTGCAACTTGTAGATGACAATTGGCATTGCAACTGGAAACTGGCACGAAGCAACTGGGCAATGCGCACTACAAGAGGAGAGTTGATGAGATGTTTGATAATGAAATGAACTTGCCTTTATTTATACTAGTAAAGTCATCTTATTTTACTGGCATGGTCGACTTGTCATTTTTGTCCTTTAACTTTATTTTTTTTCTTTTGTTGCTTTTACAAGTGTTTCTTCAATGCTTCAATGGCGTCAACTTGATCTTCTTGTCTTCTATTTTCTTCTTTTGCTTTATGGATTCTTCTTCAATGGTTTCTTTGTATTTTCTTATGGAGGATGACTACCCGAAGTTGCAAAACTTCAGCACTCCCTCTCAATGAGGGAGACATTCTCCATACTTGGATTTCTTCTGTCATAGAAAAGTTTCTTCATGAGCCATGTTGATGATCCATGTCCACACAACTATGTCTAGCACCTTGGGTCTCAATGAAGACCACACCTTGACCATTCACCTCCACAAGTACACCCTTGTGAGTGAATGTCACCACATGTAAACCCGTATGAGTTAATCTTCCATTCTACATTGGTTAAACTACCAATCCTTGGAGAATGACGTGCAATGCTCTCTGACACATGGAAGTGTAGATTCTAACCTTGTACAATATCCACTGCAAACAAATATTCAGAAAAAGAACAGAAAAGTACAATGGCAAATACAAACATTACACAAAGATTTTTCCCCTGGAAACCCAAACTAGGAAAACCAACATATTCTATATTCATTCATTGTGATACATTGTTTACAATACATATAGGAGCCAACGACATCCAAAACCCTAACCCAATGACCTGGATTAGTCCAAAACCCTAATTCCTTAACCGAAAATAG
>SNQJ01S0253852.1:0-12664 GCA_010110895.2 Picea sitchensis
GACAAAGGCTGAAAATGTGGTCACATACCTTACTAGATTGACACAGGTGAGGGATGAGCTTGGAGATGTGGGGGAAGCCATAGTTGATAGTGATCTTGTGAGAGCAGCATTGAATGGAGTCTCCAAACAATGGGCTGTTTTTGTGGAGGGCATTGTTGTTAGGGAGAAGCTTCCCAGTTGGGAACGTCTTTGGGATGACTTTGTTCAGGAGGAGACCTGGAGAGGTTATGTGCATGGCAGTTCATCTACAGGTCATGAGGAGGAGAATGTGGCTCTTGCTACCACTAGCAAGAAGAAGTTCAAAAGGGGTCCAAAGGGAGGACAAAAGCCCAAGGATGAAGGGAAGAAAGACATGAGCAAAGTCAAGTGCTTTGCATGCCATAAGTTTGGGCACTATGCAGGTCAGTGTTCGAACAAGAAGAAGAAACAAACAACAGCTTCAGCAGAGGTGGAAGAGTTTTCTACCAAGTTTGACAAGGAATTTTCCTTGATTGTGTGTCTATCCTCGAGGACCACTACTTCAGATACTTGGTATATTGACAATGGTGCCTCTCGCCATATGACAACAGTTCGTGAGCACTTGACAGATCTTACTTAGTGTGGAGATGCAGAGGTAGTGCTTGGAGATGACCGGGAGGTCAAAGTGGCTGGTTGTGGGACTGTATCATTTCGGAGGGAGTCTTTGCCTCCCATGACTTTGTCAGAGGTTCTATATGTTCCGGGCTTGAAGAAGAACTTAGTGTCAGTTTCTACTATTGAGGAGAAGGGCTATGAGGTCTTGTTCCATGATGGGTAGGTGCTTCTTTTCCCCAGAGGGTCTAGCATCACTTCGACCCAAGTGCTTTGCATATTATAAGTTTGGGCACTATGCAGATAGTGTCCAAATAAGAAGAAGAAACAAACAACATCTTCAACAAAGGTGGAAGAGTTTTTCCACCAAGTTTGACAAGGAATTTTCCTTGATTGTGTGTCTATCCTCGAGAACCACTACTTTAGATACTTGGTATATTGACAATGATGCCTCTCACCATATGACAGTCAAGGAGCACTTGACGATCTACTCAAGGTGGAGATGCAGAGGTAGTGTTTGGAGATGACCGAGAGGTCAAAGTGGCTGGTTGTGGGACCATGTCATTTCGGAGGGAGTCTTTGTCTCCTATGACTTTGACAGAGGTTATATATGTTCCAGGCTTGAAGAAAAACTTATGTCGGGCTTCTACCATTGAGGAGGAGGTGTATATTGAGTGACTCATTGGGCTTTTGAGGCATGGGAGAGAGTCTCATGTGTGTAGATCAAGAAGGTCAGAGCAATAAATAAACTCACGAGCTTGGTATTCGAGGATAGATGCCTATTTGCGTTAGGCTAGTTTTGAGAAGAGGAGGCGGATCCCAACCTATACTTCATTGTGGTTGAGAGGATCCTCTCATTCTTCTCATATATGTGGATGATCTTTTCATTATTGTGGTAGAGAGACTCATCGCTGAAATGCAAAGAGAGCCTTGCTTCAGAGTTCGAGATGACTCACATTCGACTAATGCATTACTTTTTGGGATTGGAGGCTCAGTAGAGCTCGACACATGTTCCTCGATGGGAAGTATGTGTGTGACATTTTGAGCAGATTTTAGATGGGATATAGAAGGCCCATGACCACTCCCATGGTGACAGATCTGAAGAAGCTAAGAGACTCTTATTTTGATCTAGTAGACTCGTCCCTGAATAGACAATTGAATTTCTTGTTAATGTATTTGGAGAATGCTCAGTCAGATATTTGTTTTGTTGTCAACACTCTCACGCTTCCATGGTGGAGCCTAGAGTGCACTAGGTGGGCGCAAAACATGCTCCTCGTGCATCTGTGGTACCTGTGAGATTATGGTTTGGACTATCGTAGAGGAGATGGAGTTCGTCCGGTTGATACGTATCAGATTAAGCGTGATGTGTCACCGACAGAAAGCAATTTCATGGTGTTGTTTTGGATTGGGATCAACAGCTGTCTCTTGGTTCACTAAAAACAAAAGTCATGGCTTTGAGTTCCGGCAGAGGGTCGAAAGTATATGGTGCCGGGCCAAAGCGCTTGTGAGGGCCCTTTGCTCGCAAGATGTCATGGGATTGTTCCTGTGCAACCAGGGCTCATCAGGATTTACTTTGATAATCGAAAGTTGCATTAAACTTCCTCGTATAATCCAATTTTTCATGACCGGTGGGCATATTTCCAGATTCATATCACTTCATCCCCGACATGTTCAGAGAGGAGTTGTGGAGCTACATTACATATCTAAAGAGGAGCAGGTTGCATACATACCCACCAAGACAAGGCAGGGAAAACAGGCTTTTCAGGACAAGCTTGGAGTGGTG
Organism: Picea sitchensis; assembly: GCA_010110895.2. Taxonomy (NCBI): domain Eukaryota; kingdom Viridiplantae; phylum Streptophyta; class Pinopsida; order Pinales; family Pinaceae; genus Picea; species Picea sitchensis. Next base: position 2,354 of record SNQJ01S0253852.1, read on the forward strand.
AGTAACACTTTCTTTGGTATGAGGGAGTGTTATATTTTAATTAAATAAAGTACCACATCGTAAGTGTTTCTCTTCCCTAGGTGCCTAAGGGTGAGAAAGTGCCTAATGTGGGTTTTACCATTTAATTTGTGAGATGCAATTAAAAGGTGACTTTATGACTAAAGCGGAGGGTGAGTGAAGAGACATCCGACCAACCATCATCTAATCTTAATCTCATCCATTGATTAGAGAGACTTTCACCTACCTCATGAGGTCGATTAGGGTAGAGGGACGCACCCATTCTTGGGTAGTTGAATTATTTTTTTTGAGAGAGAAAGAGAGAGAGAAATTTCGAGCAGCAAGAAAGAGGCAATTTCTGAGAACTAGGGCACGCATCCCAAGGCAAGAACAACAAAGACTTAATAGGTCAGACAAGACATATTTGAAGAGGTCAGACAACCATTAATGTGCATGCTTTTGGAGGGAGACAATACAGTTATTCTCGAGTATTGGCACTCATTCCAAGGTTATCGTACAGTGTTTTTCAAGCACAAAAAATCGAGGAAGGTGCTAGGCATGATTTTTTTGGGCAAAGAAAATCCGTACAATGCATACGGACATGCACATAATTCAAGGGTCCATATTGTCATAAATTCTGGGCACATTTTTCAAGGGTAGTGGCACATTTTTCAAGACAGATTACTGCTTGGTTTTTCCATACAGTTGCAGAGAGACTTGGGTATGCAAAATGAGGACAATTACATAACATTTAATCCTCACAGGATACCGTGACAGCTTGTACCGGGATTTCTCAAGTTCAGAACCAAGGAGCAAACAACTGAATGTCCGTGATAAGTTTGTACCAAGATGAGTATGCTGTAAAAGAATTTCTTATAAGCCCATAAATAATAAAAATCCGTCTCTCACTAGTTTTCCCTTGTGGGTTTTTCCAGTCGGCGCTAGACCAAAAATTATTTGTGTCTATATTTTCCGAGTTTTTATATGTCGCTGATATTTTATTTCTGCACTAAAAACAAAGTCCAGAATCCTCATGTTTCACCAAATAATTTTCTCGGCCGTGTATTTAATTGTCGGACATAAAACTGGTCAAGATTGAACATCAATAAAAATCAGCGAGACTAAAACTAGGTCGGGGTCTTAAAAAATTTAAAAGAATCCTCCCTTTAATGGAATGGGAGCATTTCGGGAACAACCACGCATTACGAGACTCATGTGAGTTTCCAATCCCAAGACTGGAAGCTACGGACGTCCAGAAGAACTAGTCGGATGCCTTCATTGTTCATAACGTCAAGTGCAACAATCGCATGTACTTTCATCGATTTATACTTTGCAAAGTTAGCTTTCCATCGAAGAATTCCCAGGAGTTCCCGCACCTTGGAATGCGGGTGGAGCCTCCAACCAAGATAACTTCGTCAATTCACTCTTTTCTCATCTTGGCATCTTCCAGACATTGCTCAACGATTTGCATGCAGATTTTAAACAAATCAACATTGAGCTCCTCAACCTTGGCTCTACTAATATTTATATGCAAATCTATTCCTTCGTAGAGAGAGTCGATATCAATCACAGTATCCACAGCAGAAGAAAGACTTCCTTTTTCTTTCTCGCATTTTGAGCGGAGTCTCCGAAGGGCTTTTGCACTTGTGGTCAAATCTTTTTTGTTTCTTCTCTTGAACTGTTGGAGACAGTAATTGAGCATCCTATTGTCAAAATCTTCCCCTCCCAAATGCATATTCCCTCCAACAACCTTCACCTCAAATTTACCACTATCAACAGTAAGAACGGAGACGTCGAAGGTACCTCCACCCAGGTCAAAAATCAGGATTGTTTTCTTTTCAATGCATTTTGTAGAAAACCCGTAAGCTGTAGCTACAGCTATGGGTTCATTAATAATTTTCATGACATTAAGACCCGCAATGATAGCGACATCTTTAGTGGCCTTCCACTGAGAATCACTAAAATAGAAGGCACTGTGATGATAACATTCTTGACATCATATGTGAGATATGTTTCCACTATCATCTTCATCTTCAATACGACCATAGAAGATATCTCCTTGGCCGCAAACTCCTTCCTTTGGCCTTTGTAATCCACTTGGATTACTGGCTTGTCATTGTCTCCCGAGACTACAGTGAAGGGCCATAGTTTCATGTCACTCTGCACATAGGGATCGCTGAATCGCCTTCCAATGAGTCTCTTAACATCGAACACAGTGTTGTGGGGATTAGTAGCAATTTGATACTTTGCACCATCTCCAACGAGTCTCTCAAAAGGTGTAAAAGCAACGACAGAAAGAGTGGTTCTGTTCCCTTGATCATTCACAATAATTTCAACTCTGTCTTGCTGCCATACTGCTACGCAGCTGTATGTGGTTCCAAGATCAATCCCGATGGCCTTCTCTTTTCCTCTGGCATACATAGTAAATATGTGCGAACTCAATGCTAAAACCAGAGAAGTTCCCAATTCTCACCAAATAAATAACTTATGAACTTGGTAACCGGGGGGGAGCAGATTGAACGACGCAATTGAAAGACGTAAGAGAAAAACAAGAGGCAGGCCGCAGGAGAGGCCCACTAATGAAAATTTAGTTTAATTGTGGTAATTATGGTGGTATATAAAATAAAATAAATTTGATCTTGCTTATACCGTGCTACGTAAAAAAAAAAAAGAAAAAAGCAATAAATTAAATAGTATTTCACCTTTAAAAATTAAATAGTTCAATTGTACAGTAACTCATTTATTGTCCACTTATTAACTCATTTATGGGCTAACATAAAAACTAATGAATGAAAATTAAATGTCATAGAGTTTGCAATACCATGATGAAAATTATAGGTTTGATAGACTAAGCACTTATTGGCAAACCTCCACGATTTCTTGTAACTTGAATAAAATTGCGTGATTTTTGAGATGCCTTGAGATTATCTTTAAACAAAGCTTATGTGGTAGTATGTCCATCTCCAATGGAGATCATCAAGATAATATAAATTTATTAACATTCATTATCAATTATAAATGCATTTTCGTCGTTATGATCATTAATATAATAAAATTAAATATATGTTATTATATTATAAATATAATTATGAAATAGATTTATATTTATTTCGATATAATTTAATATTAAATCATAATGCCCTCTTTATTATGTATTAATATAATATATTTTAAAATTAAAAATAATGATGATAATGCTCTAAAATATCACGTTTAGGGAAAATTTATTGATAATTTTCTTTATTGTTTGTATTTAATGAACTTGATATGTTAGGTATGGGATAGAAAACCACACCATTACTATCGAGGCCTTCACAGGCAGGTCGATGGGACCTCGGTGGTCTCGGGAGGAGAGGGCCTTGATAGATGCCAGGCGGGTACGAGGTTAGTCTAGGGTAGTACTTATTTAACGTTGTGGCTGACGGGATAGACACTCGTTACCAATGGCGACAAATGAGGTGGACTTCGGATCTGGCCTGGACGATGACTACTGGTGGAGTCAAGTGAGTCTCCACAAGTCTGATGAGGTGTATAGGGATGAATTGAGAGCGTACCATTAGCTTTTAAAAAGGTCTGACTCGAGAGTAATTACACTTGAGCCAAAGTTAGTTTCTCGTACCACTTTTGGTATAGGTGGCGAGCTGGAAGGAGGATCGAAGGACACAACGTCCATTCGGATCATTGATGATCTGTTTTCTTGGGAAGCGGATGGTGGTTGGGATACATGTGCTCTAACACTCGAGACAAAACATTTGGCTTCCCCCACACTGCGGGCTTCGGTGGGAGGTTTCCGTAGTGAGGATTCAGTTGTGGGAGGGTCGAAGGTGCTTTTAGCGGGCAAGGGTTGTGTGCCAAGGAAAAAGGATTATTGTTCAGAGGAGAGAGTTACTAGTGGGTCTGGTTTAAACAGGGCAATGGAGGAGGTGTCGAAGCCTAGGGGAGGTGGGGTCACACGGGACAAAACTAATACTTTACTGCCTTCAAAGTTTTTTTCTCTGCAGGTTTCAGAGGGTGGTTGTAGTAGGGAGGAGACTATGGTGGGAGAGTCGAAGACACCTTCAAGTTTAAGGTCGGAGCACCAAGGAATTTAGGTACCTGCGTGGAGGCGAACAACTCTTCTAGGTTAGGTTTACACAGAACTATGGGGGAGGAAAACAATCTTGGTGGTTTAAAGGCGTGGAGGGTAAAAAAAAGAAGCCTACTTTGACACTTGGACGAGATATTGGGATGAGGGAAGTCATCACTTTTTCCCTGCGTGCGTTAGTGGGTCGGTTTAGCTATTGGTTGATGTCGTCCAGAGACATCCAAAGATGGGTTGAAGACTCTTGGGGCCCAGTGCAGGGATACACACCTGAGGTATTTATACTGGTAAAAGGTTGGTATTGTTTCCTTTTCAAATATCCGAAGGACGCTGAGACAATTTTGAGTGGAGTTTGGGTTGTTAAAAATGGAAGCCTCATGCTGAAGCGTTGGACCCATTATTTTAATCCCGAGAAGGATCATTTTCTCTTCCATCATTTATGGGTATTGTTTCCAGGGTGTTCGCTAGCTTTCTGGAACCTTGAGGCCTTCAAGGCAATGGGTGACTCTGTTGGAAAATTTTTGCACGTTGACCCACAATTACTAGCAGGACAAGACAGACGGGTGGGGTGATTATTTGTTGAATTTGACTTGCAACAGGGTTTACTTGCTGAGCTAGATATTGTTTGACGTGGCTATGTGTGCCAGCAAAGGATGGACTACATTGGGGTTCCGTTTAGGTGTGCGTCCTGCAAGGATACGGGACACCTGAGACATCATTGTCCTGGGGTTCGAAAGTATATGCCACTTTACTGTTTTGACTCGGATAATGTTGTGGAGGTGGAGATGCCGCAAACTTCTCCAAATACTTAAATTGAAGACATTACAGAGTCCTTGCTCCCTTTGGCATTGGATAGTGACACAGTAATTGGTAAGTTAAAAACCTTGTGCCCTCGGGTTTTTCCCTCTCTGCCTATAAGTGACTTAAATTGATGCGGGATTTGGTTTGTCCTCCCAAGGACTCTAATTTGCTGTTAGGGCCCAGTGTACAACTTCTCCTCAGAATAACATTGGTGGGAACTAGGGAGCCTTGGCCGGAGGGGACAATGTAAGCATGTTTGATGCTTGTAGCTGGGACTGGCTCTTCCCCGGTGGTTTTTGGAAGGGTATTGGAAGGGATGGTATCGGGAGGGGAGATTGGTGATACCTCTTCATGAGGGGGGGTTACTGGTTTGCGCATGTTTCCTGTGGCTTTGACGAGAGTGGTTTTTGGGGAAGGGGGTACTGTTAGTCCTAGAGTGACATCTAATCGCTTGGGTGAGGATTGTCCTCCCTTAGTGATGGATGTTTTAAACTTTGGGACTGGAGAGGAAATTTAACTCTTTTGAGCGGACACCTTTTGCCAGTCCTGGGGGGGGTTGGGAAGAATGACTGGTGCTATTAATTCCATGCCTAGGGAGTCTGGGATTAGTGAGGTAGATGGAAGTGTGGCCTGTCTATCAAATAATTTGATGAACCCTGGGGCTAAGTACAGTGAGATCCTAGAGGAACGAGCTTCTTTAATTCTAGATGGACCTACTGTACTTTCGAATGGGATTTCTCTCCCTATTTTACTGGTTCCAAAAAAATTTGGGGTTTCCGAGGACACCTTAGTTTCCCTGAGTGTTAACACACAGAAAGACCCGTTTGTTCTTAGTGAGATAGATGACTCATTAATAAATTTTATTCCCACTTATAAAGAAGTACTCAACCAATCTCCTCTATCGATCTACTCGAGAGGAGAACTTTTTCCTAAGACCACAGAAAAGATCACGCTGGATGAGAAATTGAAAAAAGTCTTTGTATGCAGTTCGATGGGAGAGGCTACTATCTTGAAAGGGTCGTTTTTGGAGGACTAGAAAAGGACTTTTCACCGCTCAAAATGGGAAGTGCTAGGAAGTTAGGAAAAGAGAAGGAGACTAAAGTTAATACAAGTTTCATGGTTGTAGATGGTACATGGGTGCTTAGAGCTCAGAACTGGTGGGTGAGGGTTAAAAAATGATCATGAGTAACATTTCAAATGTTAGGCTAGTGGGGGCACTCCAAAGCATTTGTCCCTCAAAAGGTTCTAGCACTTGTTAAACCGATGTTCCTCATTTATCTAGGAAACTATGGTCAGTGAAGCCAAAGCGATAGATATTTTTGTTAAACTACTTCCTACTTGGAACTTCAGTGTGGTGGATTCCTTAGGATTATCAAGTGGGCTACTATCTTCTTGGAATCCGAGAAGTGTTGACTTCTCTGCTTTTATGACTTCTGCAGGGATACTTTTGGATGGTTTGGTAAAGGATTTAAATAAAAGGTTGAAGTTGGTAAACTGATATGGCCCTTATAGTGACAGATTGAAGTTCTGGGAGGAGATTAAAAGGGATGGGTTGCTCAAAGATCACAACCTTATTATGGAGTCAACTTAAATTTCACCACTTCAAACAGAGAAGTGTGAGGACCCAACATTAGAATTGATCCTTTACATCTATATTGTATCCATATGATACAAGATTAAGGGCTCGTGGATGTCGAGCCTATAAAACCACTTACCACTTGGAGAAATGGTAGGGTTGGACATGAGTTCATCGCTAAGAGATTGGATCAATTTCTAATAAATGAGGATTTATCCCTATCATGACTCGGATATAGATCTTGGGTGAGCAATATTAAGATTTCCGATCATATTCCAGTGATACTACATTTTGAACAAGAAAAAAGGAAAAATTATGTCTATCCATTTAAATTCAATTATGTCTGGGAGGAGGAACCAGATTTTGTTAACTTAGTGAGATCGTCTTGGAACGGGCTGTTGGGGACAAAGATTTTAAATCCTATGTACTCACCGGGTTCAAAACTCATACTATTTAAGTCTTTGGTGATTAGATGGGAAAGAAAGAAAAAACTCTTGGCGAAGGAGGAATTGGTGCAACTAGAAATTGATTTAGACACTCTATATTCTGACTTTCTGGGGGGTTTTGAGAAGGAGGTAGACAAATTATTGGTACTAGAAAAAAAAAAAGAGGAAACCAAGCCTTGAACCAGAGGAGGAAACTTGGAGACAGGGCAAGATAACCGGCTTGCTTCCGTAAGACATGAATACTAAGTTTTTTTCATGCTTATGCAAATTATAGAAAACAAGCCAATGCTATCTGGGATATTACTAAGGAGGATGGATCAATGGTCACAAGTCAATAGGGACTACAAAAGGAAGCCATTGGATATTTTCAACATATCTTCAAGGCTTAGGAAAAACCTCACTATCTCCAATCAAATGGAAATTATTAGGGTTTATCCAAGGATTTTCTCAGATGAAGAAGGCCTTAGTGTTGATTAAGGTTGGTTGGTCATTGATGTCAACTTTGAAGAAAGCCCCAGAGGCACAAAGGTTTTGGGTAATGGGACCCAATATTGTTTGATGTAAATATGACTCATTATTGTTTTGTCAGTTGTTGATAAGAAGTAATATGATGAACTCCCAAAGTGGTCCCTTTATGGTGAAAGTTCTCACTGACTACTATAGGAGGTTGTTCCATGCTTAATTATGAATAATGGAGATGAAGGAAAGTGAATTTGTCAAGGAAAATATCCTAGATGGATAGTGCTTGTCATGTCATTTTCGTGGTATGTGGAATGCTCATAATTCCTCACTGCTAGAGAGTTATGGCCATGAGAAGTTGGAGACCCCGTAGTTTGGGTAATGGACCCAAGTTTGTTTGATGGGTAACCCAGATGAGTTATGGCATATTTTCAGATAATACTATTCATAGATATTACATTTCATGCTATTTATGGTGGTATGTAGAACTTCACATTAACTCCTCACGGGTTTGAGAGTTATGGCTCCACGGGTTGGAGGATCCTCATATGTCATCAAGAAGCCCCAAAAGGTCAAAGCAATCAAAGTGGTTTAAGAGATTTTAAAGGTAAATAATAAAGTGAAGGATGAGTGCATTATAATTCAAATCTGAATACAAAATAAATAATTTCACTAATAAATTTAATGAGAAATTAAAAGGACCCAACTTAAAATAAGGAAAATAAGTGACCTAGAAGATGTTTTTGATGAAGCTACTTTGAGAGTATAAATAAGAGGCAGGCTCTCTCATTTGAATCACACTTGATAATATTGAATATCTATAGGTATCTGAGGTGTAACCAAATGACATCTAAGCCGAAATTTGAGGAAAGTAAAGAAAAGAAGGTCAAATGCAAGGAAGGATAAATTCTTTGATGGTGCTTTCTAAGGTATGTTATTTACAGTCATCTCACCCTTTTACATAACTTTTTTCTATAATGATTCAGGATCCGAAATTACTTATGCAAGTGATTAAACATATCCAAGTATCTGTGGTAAAAAATCTATCTTGTGGGTCGTTGTATTTTTGGGAGTTGCTAATTCGTGGAAAATAGGGTTTGTGGTCAATCCGAAACTAGTCAAAATCATGTTTTGGGTAAAACGTCATAACTTATTCATAAAAATCCAAATTCAGTTGAGATAAAATGTGTTGGTTAGGTACAACATGTAGTATGCTGTGTAATAGTTTTATATAAATTCATCAAATATTTTAAAGGGCACGCCTTACAAGGTTTCTCTCTAGAATAAGCCTGCATCCAGCAAGGTATGTCATTTTTCCTATAACTCATTTTCTGAGAGGTTCCAAGTAGTGACACTTGGAGGAACTTAATAAAACACACCAAGAACATTGTGTATCGGGCCATATCTTTTATACATTACAGGTTCAAAGTTATGATTACTTCAAGTTAGGGTTGTTGACTAATCCAAATCAGGCATGAGACTAAAGAAAAGTTTCCATAAAACATGGGGCTTTTGTTTTTAAAATTAAGGAAGGTTTGTAGGAATGTGATCATATACACCGTGTCTACATGAGCTAAAATCAGACTGATGATGAAATTGATGAGGGCTTTCAACAGGGTACATGTTGAGTACATGGTTGAGACAAGTAGTTGATGATATGACATACATGAGGTGTATAGTTGACATTGGTACATCATTGTTGATTCATAGTTGATGAGCAGTTGACACATGATTGGCACATACTTTGTACATGGTTGATGCAATTTGTTTATGGTATAGGTTGATTACGGTGTTGGTGCATGGTTGATGCACTTACTATGGTACAAGCTGATACAAGTTGAGGGTACGTGCTGGGATGCAGTTGTTGATGCATGGTTCAGATTATTGGTACAGTTTTACGTACTGCATATCTCTCATAGTGATAGTGTGACGCTGGTTCCATTCTACTTCTACTCAGGGTGGCACGACAAGCAAGGACGTGTGGTTGTAGCCACCTTCCTGCTGTAGCCGAGAACATTGGGGTTGTAGCCTCCTTCAACAGGAGCCAGAGAATCGGGGAGTTGGAGCTTCCTCAGGTTGTAGCTTGAGAACCAGGGGTTGGAGCCTCCTTCTAGTTGCAGCTAGAAAACAAAGGAAGTTGGTGATTCCAATGAATGTAATTCTTCAAGACATATAAGAAAAGACATTTCGTGGTTCTCCCTATTTGGGTTTCCACGTAAAACACTGGTGTACTATGTATGTGTTTGATTGTTTATTTCTTACTGCTCATTATTGGATAATAATTCTACATTGATATAACATTTGAAGAAAAGGGATTATAATTACATTATTACTGATTCACCCCCCGCTCAGTAATCCAACAATTGGTATCAGAGCAGATTCCTTCAGAAATCAGTTTAACCATTGAAAGATAGATCATGGAGAGTACCAACTCATATAAAAATGGAATACCACAGTTTGATGGACAAAAGTATGATTTTTGGAGCATATGGATGAAGACATATATACAGGCACAGGGATTTCAAGTTTGGCAATCAATTATAGATGGATACACAACACCAACAGTTCCACCAACAAATGAAAAAGAAGTGAAACTCGGTGAGAATAATTCCAAATCCATAAATTCATTTTTGAATGGTCTCAGTGATACGGTATTCACCAAAGTTGCACATTGTAAATCTGCTAAAGAGATTTGGGACAAGCTTCGAAATATTTATGAATGAGATTCAAAATTCAAAGCAGTAAAGCTTCAAACTTACAGAGGTCAATTCGAACAACTAAAAATGAAGGAAGATGAAGATATCACAACCTACTTCTTATGAGTCGATGAAACAGTGAATGAAATCATAGGATTGGGAGAAGAAATAGGCGAATCTGTAATTGTTCAAAAGGTACTAAGATCTCTTCCTATGAGATTCAACCCTAAGATATCAGCACTAGAAGAAAGATCG
>SNQJ01S0253853.1:0-12664 GCA_010110895.2 Picea sitchensis
AGTTCCGGAGGAGGTGTCGGAGTTCCGGGAGTGGAAACTGAGGAGTAGCATCATCAGAGAATGTTTGATCAGATGGAGAGGGATTCCAGTAGAGTACACTACTTGGGAGAGCGAGCAGGTGTTGCAGCACCCTGGACTGGTATTGCTTGAGGACAAGCAATTTCGGGAAGGGAGGACTGTAATGTCCCTTTCCAAATAGGATCTCCAGAGAGGAAGCTTAATGGTCTAAACCGCCCCGTTAGACTATAGCCAAGGCCAGAAAAGGGGTAAACAGGGTTACTAGAGGTCACTACAGTCACAGGTGTTATATTCGAAAAGTGGCATTGAGCTAAAAAGGGTTAAAAGCGCTTTTAAGTCATTATGAGCTAAAAATAGAAGTCAACAGTGAATTAGGGTTTCAGTAGTAATTTAGGGTTTTGGAAGTCAATGGTGAATTAGGGTTTCAACAGTGATTTAGGGTTTTGGAAAGCTATAAAGGAAGGGTCAGCGACCTAATTCATCATTATGCAGATTATGACTTGTCATTGAGGAGAGAGGCGGATCTCAGGAGAGATAGTTCAGTGGATTCCATGAGGAAGACACCAGTTCGCTGATTTCGATGTTGCGAGACACACCCTAGTCACCGGGAAGATCACACAAGTCTTCCATCATCCTTCAGCAGTAGTTACTCAGTGTTCAGCAGCAAGGGCACATTCATCCAGAGGGAGGGCGCAACTTCTGGGAGGTTTAGAGATCGACTTGCCTCATCCAGAGGGAGGGCGCAACTTCTGGGAGGTTTAGAGATCGACTTGCCCCATCTAGGGAGAATTCCGAGATTTCCCTCCGACCCATTTGAGAGGAAGGCAAGGCGCATCTTTTGCCTGGTTCCTCGCTAGATTCCGACGGAGGAATCATCTGGGGCGCATTTTCCAGACTTGGGAGTGCGACACTTTTGGCGGATACATTCAGGGTTCTCGAGCNCCCAGTAGACCAAGGCGATCATTTTGAGACACATCTCGTCCGATTCCGACGGTGGAATCACTAGGACGCATTTTGCCAAAGAAAGAGGGGCGCATTCCCCCAGGGGGATCCATCCGAGGTCCAAACCCACCAGCAAAGGAGTCTGACAGTTACCAGTACTGAGGACTAGGGCAAGGCGCATCATTTGGGACAGTTTCCAGGCCATTCCGAGAGGTATATCTCCCAGGGCGAACTTTCCAGACTTCCAGCAGTTACCGTACGAGCTACCATAGTTCCAGCACATCCATTGATCTCGCAGTGGTCACATATTCCGGGTATTATCTTTTGTTGTTTATTTGTATTCCGGCTAAGATCCTTTTGTCTTTTGATCTAGCCAAGTGTTGTCATTTTATTCAGCGGCATTCGACCTTTTGTAATCCGCAGAGATATCATAATATAAACTTTGCAGTCCTTTATCGCATTTATTATTTGTATGACCATTTATATGCTGTAAACGATTGATCCTACACACACATTAGCAGTGTTTCCTAGACTAGCCAAGTCAGGAACATTACATCGTCACTGGAATACAAATCAACTGATAAGAAATACCTGTGATCAGAAGAATGAATGTTGGTTTGCGCATGCACGGATAGATCGAAAAAAAACAGTCTGGTAGCTCACGGTAACTGCTGTAGAATCCGGAAAACTCGCCCCGATGGCAATACCCGTTGAAATGAGCTGGAAACTGTCTCAAAAGATGCACCCTGTCCTCTAGGTTGATCATGATGATTGTCAAACTGAAGATACGACCTCTAAAGCTCTGGATGTCACCCCCTCGGGGTTTGCGCACCTCCTAGGCTCAATGAGTGCGCCCTAGTGATTCCACCGACGGAATCTGACGATGTATAGCTCAAAACGATCGTCCTGGCCTCCTCTGTAATGGTTTAGAAGGAATTCCTCAGATCTACTCTGGAATGTCCCCTGGAACCCCAAATGTGCTTCCTCAAGAGCTACGCCCGAAATGACTGTTTTCTGCTTTCCAGGAGATTCCACCGTCTGAAACTGACGACAAGTAGCCCAATAGGTGCGCCCTAGCTAGCTCTCTAATGGGTCGGAAGGAATCGGCCAAATACTAAACTGTATCAAGCGGTCGCACAAACCCTTTTTGTAACACTTGTGCCCTCACTGGCTGAGCTGCGCAATCACTGAACTAGATACTGTAATGCATGGTGAAATACTTGGATGGTATCTCCGATAGGCTAGGGTGTGTCTCTAGTAACTTGCATGCAACCAAAGATCGAGACAGGTTGGGCTCTATCAAATGGTGAAACATGTATGGCTCCTCTACCACACATTTGAATAAATTGGCAGTAAAGGTCTTTCTCAAGTGGTTAACACCTCTTCTACAGAGAGGTGTTGGAGCACCTATAGCTTCATCCACAGTGTAAAGAGAAACAACTTGAATGCAAACTGGGCAGAAAGTTTGGTTTATGTGCATTACAACTTGAGGTTGTTGTCCCATTATTGTGATCTAGGGGGGAATACTTTTTCTAAAAGAGATGCGTCTTGGGACAACAATCCAGAGGAGACTAATTTGGAGGATGGAGCCATGGTTTTAGAGCACTTGGCAGTGGAACTTTTGGGTGATCATATTCCTGGACGAGACATGCCACCCCCATCCACTAGCAGCGTTCCAGATGCATCAATTTTTCCTTTATCTTCACAGCCTCCATTGTCACGTGGGGGGCACTCAGTTCTTGGCCGTGTTCCACGAACACTTCCACCTCCTCCTACTCCTCTTCTTCAAACTCAAAGAGCACAGCAAAAGAAACTAGAAGTTTCTCGTGGCAAGAGGAAAAGTTAGAGCATAGTACTTAGTACTTGCTAACAAATACTATATCTCTTTTTTTGTTTCCTAATTAGAAGTAGTCTCTAGAACTTAGTACTTTGTCTTGACTCTATTATGGCTTATTCTATAAACAATGAAGTTATGAACATTATATGACAGTTTACCTTTGAAGTTTGAAGTTTGAAACTTGAATTTGGTAGAATATGATGCTCTACTGTCTATTTCATTTTGTGGTTGATGTTGTCTGTTACAATCTATTGATGACAAATGTTTATGTCATATGATTGATGTTATATGTGTACTAAATGGTTGATGCTTTAATGATCATCACTAATCCAATAGTTAAATGATCGTATATCTATGTTTTCATGTCCTTTGCAATTGATTCGACATTATGCATGTTTTTTTATATATGTGCATCAAAATATATATTTTTTACGTATTATATAAAAAATGTTCCCACTCCCAGATATTTTCGAAAATTGTGCTTCCCTCTCCCGCTTCCCGCTTCCGCTCCCCGCTCCCAACAGCCTTGATTAGATTCATACAGAAAATTACAATCCCAAAAGGTGCACTCCCTAAGAGGTGCCTCCTTTTGGGATGCAATGATGTCATTGTCCATTCTAAAAGTCGACACATGGAACGAGTGGAGTCCTTCCAAAGGTTACTTTAGTAATAATATTTATTGTAACTGTAGATCAAGAAAGTAAAACTCCTCTCCCATAAAAACAAAACTCGCATTAGCCCTGTTATCATACGGTTTGTAGCAAGGATAAAAAGGCTTGAGGTTTGAAGGTCAAACTGGCGTAACAAGAACCAATCCCACCCAATGTCACCACAATGGGATGGTTCTTTCTCTTTAGGGTGGTAAGGCCTAGGGGAGACGTCCCCGGTGACCTAGGGTTTTGAGAAGGCAAAGGATTACAGGATAAAGTAGTTATTCCCCCCTCACAAGTCACCACCGAGCAGATAGTCCTGGCTAATCAGCCAATAAAGTAAAACCCCCAAAGAGATATACCTGCCTGAGACAAAGCAACAATAAACTGATATGTGCAAGCTTTGATCAATGGGTTAGTACTTCATGTAAATCAATGACTATCTGATACATTTATAAACAATTTGATAATAAATATTGGCGAAGTAACTTTCTTTGTCCTATCCAGGACTAATTGCCTCATGGAGAAAGAACCATCTAGTCAACACCGAAAGGTGATAGTCCCTCGCTAATCACCTAATAAAGTAAAAACCCCAAAGAGATACACCTACCTAAGACAAATCAACAGAAACTGATATATGCAAGCTTTGATCAATGGTTAGTACTATGTAAATCAATGACTATCCTCGACACATTTATATAATTTGTAAACATTGACTTTGTCAATGTTTATAAATAGTAATGAAAATTATGTCACTCATCAATAAATGTTGAAACAATATGGTATTCAATGCAATAAATCAACACTCATTCAATTAATGCCTTTAATCACCATTCAATTGCTTATAAAGAAAACTTTAATGGACAAAAGCAGCACATCAAGAGATGACGGCAGCACTTTAATTAATAGGGTTAGTTTATAAGCTAGGGTTAGTGCGGTTAGGGTTTCATTCAATGTATTGAGAGTAGTTTTGATCAAATTCACTTCAACGCGAGAGGTCTGAGATCATGTCTTGGGGTTAATGGAGTCAACAGTGAAGGGACTCAAGAGCTTCAAAGGAGCTAAAGGAGGCAACGGCTAAGGACTAGAGGGAGAAGCTTCGAGGTGTTGATAAGGCAAGGCCTCAAAGTCAAAACCTAGGGGAGAGAAGCCTCACCTTGGTGTAGGATAACTAGGCCTCGTGTTCTCTCCTCCTTCCTGAAGGCCTCCTGGCAATCAATGGCTAGCTCAAGATGAAGCATAAAACCAAGACAAGAAGGTTTGATGTTAGAGTGTTGCCACAAAGAAGGCTCTATCAAGAAACCTCTAGAAAATCGAAATAAACCAGAAAACCTAGGCTTAAGGCTGCCTCTTCTCACCTATGAAGGTACTAGCAAAATGAAGAGAAAGAGAGAAGCAATGGCTAGGCTCTCTCTCCTTCTTCAATCAATGGCTGAAAATTCTCTATGGGGACATGAGACAAGGACTCACTTGTGTGTTTGTCACCCAGGGTTTGTTCCAAAAAAATATAAACATATGCAAGAAATAAAACTACAACCATTCATTCAAGAAGTTTTAAAACTACTTTACATACATATAACCAAGAAAAGGCATTACAAACCCTAGTTGTAATACCTTCCATTAAGAGAAATGCCAAAACATGCCAAAAAGTCTTCCTTCAACACGTGCACCTCACTAAATCAGCCAAGTAACCCAAGTCTAGCACAAATTTTAATCTCCTTAAGGAGTCGTTGAGTTGTGATGAAAAATGAAGGTGAAAAATCCTTCATTTATATTGTAGATCAAGCGACCTAAATTTCTATACTTGTGGTCATGTAAAAGCAATGACAAGGCCAAAATACCAAAATCATATTGTTTTACATTAAATTGTCAAATTAAAACCCTTAACTGCCGAAAGAAATAACAAGTCTCTAGGGAGACGTTGGCCCCTTCTAAGGCAAATGGAGCATCATGGAGCAAAATGTTAGCTCTCCTTGGGCCTCTCCAACCGCCACAAGCACACCGCCTTAGTCTGCCTCCAAAGACATCCATAATGCTAGATGATGTCATGGTTTCGCTATGGTACGCCCTAGGGTCTTCTGCGCCAACGGGGCTCCAATCAAAAGCGCCCAATCCCTAGGTCAAGTTCATTCGGGTGCTCCTGCGTGGAACATCCTCGTCGGGTGCAAAGCCCCCGATCCATCTTTATCCTGTCTTTGCCCCCTTATGGGGTCTCAACATCCATCCTGGTGGGCTCTTTCAAATTCTGAGGTTCCCTGAACTCCATCATCTCCCCATGTGTATCTGGCCCAAATGGCACTCCGTCTCACGTGCTGGTCCCGTATGACGTAGCATACCTCCATGGGCTCATCACTGTGGATCATAGCAAATGTCAATCACAATCTCATCATCAATATTATTAAACATGCATAAATCCTAATACATCGCTATCACCAAAGATGCTACACAAGCCTACAATACAAGTCTGGAGGGAAGGACAAGGCGTCCTATTGGCCTACAAGGTCCACCGGAAAAGGAAAGTTCTCTAAAGAATCTCATCCAAGCCATGTAAGTGGGTGATGTGATCAAGGGATGTCCAAGACCAAGTGTCGAGGGGCCGTTGGATGCAAGAAATGTTAATTGGGTGGGTGCCTTTGTTAGTTAGCGAGCAAATCGCCTTCATGCATTCTTTCCAAGCCCATTCGTTCCTTTATTTTTTTCTTTTATCTTTTATTGCTTTCCTTTTTTGTTCAAGAGCTAGTCAAGGGACACTTCCCTAAGGGGACGCTACTCACAAGTACTGTAAATGAGAAGTCTAGCTCATGATGAGACCCCCTTTCCCTTCCCTTGGCCATGCAACCAAGAGTCACCGCCTTGGCATGGTAACCAACCGGTGGTAAATACCGTCATATCGTTAGGTACCCATGGACCTATCAGTTAATTCGTGATGAGACCTCCTATCCTTTGGTTAGTCCTTGTTTTATTATTTTCCGGTCCCTCTTGTTTCTTTGTCGAAGCCTTTTATTGTTTCTCGTGGGATCCTCGGGCTTAAGCATCCGTTTTATTTTAGGCTTTATCTTTTACCGCCTTGTTTTTACCTTCAAGCCTTTAGCCCCTTCTCTTCCCACTAGATAAGGTACCTAGAAACAAGTCAACCCAATGCCCGCATAAGTGGAATGGGATAAGGAGCTTGAGAAACAAGATGAAACAAGAAGCAGGATGGGAGCGGACGATGGCTTTTCTAAATCCCCCCAAAGTGGCAAACCAAAACCTATAAACAGTTTGCTAGGAATTCCGTCAATCCCCCCAAACATGGTCAAGTATGGGCAAGATCCAAGCAAGAAAGAAATAAAAGGAATCGGATGCATACACATTCAATGGTTTTGATGATCCGATACCCCATAATTACCATGGAGCAAGAACCATCTCCTATACAGAACCAAGCCGAGGTGATGGATGGTCATACACAAAATGTTGGAAGAAAAGAAAGGTGGCGGCGCTAAATGTCCCCGCCTTTGTACCCATGTCTAGGGACCTGCGGCCTCGAGACACTCCATCTCCCCTAGTTGTCCCTAAAAAGCGAGGGATATCATATTCTCAAGGGTTAGCTCAAGTGGTTCGAAGCCGCACGTGAAGCCGTCCTGCCGGAGGAGGTCAATGGTTCAAATCTCTCTGTTCCCCTTAGTTAGCCCCACAATCGGGGGCTCTGTCATCCCCGCATCCACGAACAAGTACTCGGGTTTCGTTGATTTCCAGGAAAGAAAAAAGAAAAAAAACTCCCGTTCAAGTTTTCAGCATTGGTAACTCATCAACACGAGGAACATGCCCCTAAATTTCAAAAATGATAAAATTATAGATGTGGGAACCAGAAAAGGATAACATTGTTTTCTTTCAAATTACAGTATGAAACAGATTTTCGCTACCACCATTTGACGGTATTTTATGAGGACTGGGTTTTCGATGCACACTTAAATCAATTCAAACCATTGGCTAGGCATTGAACATTCCAAAAGAAACCATTTTACCAAAACAAGTAATAGAAAAATATCTTTCAATGTGCATCAAGTAAAAGATACATCGTAAACAAAAGTAATTATAATTGAGCAGATAGAAATAAAAACATACTTTTCCATGGCATTGTGTACAGGCTGGTCTGGAGCGATCCATCCCACACTCTGAACAAAGCATGTATCCTCTGCCCCTACAACTTGGGCATGGTAACTCCTTAACATATTGGCCATTAGGACCAAACCATGACCTTGGTTCAGGCCTACTGAATTTGATATTCCTACAAGGAAAAAACAAGAACACAAAAGCAAGGTCATCAAATGCTTCAAAATGCTGATTCGTCACAAATTCCACAAACTTTATAAAAATAGCTCTTCAATGCCAATAAGAGGTGTTCAAATATTGTCACATCCTATTAGGTAAACAAATCTCAGATACCAGTTTCTTTACAGAATAAGCTATGGCCAATTACACATCGCATTACACTAACATAAACTAACGAACCTTTTGAAAGACTCCTTATTTACAACTTCATAAACTATAACCATATTAGAGATGCTCTCTGTTTGCATCAATGAAGTAAAGAGCATATCAATACATAGGCAGCACTAAAAGATCAATTTTTGTAAGAAATTAAAATTGAAGTTCAAATTATATTATTACCCAAAATGACCAGAACAGGTCAATGGGATTGAGTATATCAGCCAGAACAAAACCAACAGGAAGGCCCAGAAAAGGGAAACTCCAATAAAAGAAAAGAAACTACAAAAGTACAAAAAGGGTTCAAAAGATGCCCTGACCAAAACAGTAGTGCCAATGGTGATACAAAAGATATAAAGAATGCAGACAGATTAACATCCAGCAGTGTGTGACAGGACAGAGCTGATCCTTCATGTCCTCAGAAGTAGGAACTTTGAAATTATCACTAAGTTGTTTCTAGAGAATGTATTCTAGATAATGGCCTGGTCTGAAGGAACTCTGGTGAGTAATTCTTCATGGAAAAGGTTCATTATCAATGGTAACTGGGATATTCTTCATCACCCTTAAGGTCAGAAATACATCTCTACCAGACCCAAAACATTCACAATTCTCCTCTTACTAGCAATAATTGTAAAAGGCCCAAAACAGCAAGAAAAAAAATCTAATCAACAATTGCAAGCCAAAAACATATTAAACCTTTTGAGAATGTTACTGAAAAGCCTACTTTCATTTAGACAAAATGTCCTTTAGTAAGTTCAAGCCTGAATAAGTAAAGGGAACCTGAGAGATAGAGGAAAACCGGGAGAGCTTCACGGAGGGCTCCGCGGCTAGGGTTTGCTAGCCGCATCCCAGATTCCATGGCGAAGGAGAGGGTGGGCGAGGGCGAGGGCGAGGGCGAGCTTCCATGGCGAGCGAGGGTGAGGGCGAGGGTCACAGCCAGAGGGGGGCGGTCTCTGCAGTGCGGTGCGGCGCGGCGCGGCGGGGTTTAAGGCGAGCGTAGCCCTGCGGTGGTGGCAGAGGGCCATTTTCCTGCGGGCTCTGTGGAGTGGTGGCTTCAACAAAGGTTTTGGGGCGCGGACTCTGTGGTTGGCAACGGAACTGGCTGCGGAGGCTGCCTTCATTTCGGGGCCGAGTTTCTTTCTGTATCTGCCAAAGCTGGCGGTATTGACCTATGTGGTTTTTCTTCATCTCTTCTGGCTTCTTTTCCTCCTTGGCTTTAAGGGGTATTGGACCAGAGCCTTGAGGTCCACACTGGGGGTGTGCAGTGTTCTGCTTAACACTTTGAGGTCCTTCGGGGGCGTGCAGTGTTGGATAAACACTTTGAGGTCCTTTGGGAGCATGCGGCTTCTAGTTTAGATCTTTTTCGGGTTTTTGTTAGGGTTTATCCCTGGTTTTGTCTCATATTTTGCAGCCTGTGTGTTGGTTGATTAAGAATCCGTGCTTGCAGCCTGTGTGCTGGTTGATTGAGAATCCTTGCTTGCAGCCCATGTGCTGGTTGAAAAAGTATTCCTTGCAGATGTAAATGAGATTATAATTAATATAATTTCGAGCGAATTTTCTATTGGAAAAAAGAGTTCAAGCCTCAACGTAACCCTAAAGTTGCCCAGTCAAAAGGCATATTGAGAAATGTGAAGAAGATAAAAGAAATGGAATGAAATCAAATCAAATTATATTAAGGTCTACTCATGGCACAAGATAGTTCAATATTACTCAATAGTATAGTCAATACAAATAGCAAATTAAGGAGTGCCTAGCACATCTTCTAAAAAATTAACAAATCTAGGCTAATGACAATGCAAGAAGATAAAAAATGGAAAAATAAAAAGGTTTAACAAATGAAGGAAACCCTTTAGGAGATAACACACACATTCAGGTTGTAGAATATTAACAGCTAGTTTGTCATTTATTAGAATAGCAACATATATACAAGGGGATCACATAACTACTCCAATATATTATCAACTATACTTGTGCAGTAATGACAAGTAAACTCAAGAGAGTCTCTCAATTGTGAGAATATCTAATGTCAACCATGTTGGACCAAAGAATTACAGCAATAAACACTGAATCCCTCAGCTCCCTTTAATTATCAACCCAGGGTTCATGCAAACTTATGAGGTGTTGTGCACTATATATGCAACTACAAAGGTCTAATCTGAAACTAATATTCTAAAAACTGCATAAAGGAAATGGCCAACTTTGACAAGCCAATCCCCTGACTTTTCATACCATTAATCTCAAGATCTCCACTCTAACTCCCTTGACAATGTCCAAGGGCAGACAAAGGTCTAGGATCACTGATCTTGGGTGAAGAACTAGGTTAGTGCATCAATGGAACTAAGATTCTAGGGCTGCTATTAGACCATTCAGTTCTTACAACCATTAGCAATCATATAGATCCCATTAAACATGCTTCAAACTACTAAACATCATAAAGTAGATTATGGCAATGACACAGATGAAGCAAGGTAATGTAAATCTTGTTCAGAAATATAAAAGAATCACAAAAATGCTGCAAATGGCATCAATTAACTAGTACCCTATCGTACTACAGAAGTCTGCAAATAACACTAAAACAAAGCTAAAAGAGAACAAAGCAATAAAGACAGGGGCTCTTAGTCCTCTCCTTGAGTGGGCCCTGTTACCTCCTAGGGAGGTACCGTTTGTTTTTATTGGCTATGTTATTGCACAGTTTGTAGATAGGAAAAAAGGCTACAAAGTACGGAGTCAAATTGGCGTAACAGGAAGCTATCCCACCCAATGTCACCACGATGGGATGGTTCTTTCTCTTTAGGGAGGTGAGGCCCAGGGGAGACGTCCCTGGTGACTTGGGTTTTTGAAGAGGCTAAAGGATAAGCAGACAATGACAAGTTCCCCCCTTCACAGATCACCACCAAAACAGATAGTCCGGCTTATAGCCAACAGAGATAACCAAGTAGAATCCCTGCCCGAGAACAAAGCAACAATAAACTGATACATGCTGGCTCTAGTTAGTACTTCATATATATCAAAGACTATATGATATTCAATATAAGCAATTTGAATGTAAATGTTGACGAAGTCAATGTTTACAAAATAGCAATAAAATAATGTCACTTCACCAATAAATACTAGAACGATATGGCATTCAATGTAATAAACCAACACTTTACTTAATTAATGCCTCTAACTAGCATTCAATTGCTCATAAGATGAAACGTTGCTGCAATGAAGATGAAATATCCAATAATGACGTCAGGAGCTTAAGGTTAGTAGGGTTAGCTAGAGCTAGGGTTAGCTAGAGCTAGGGTTAGTGTAGTTAGGGTTTCAATTCAAAAGCTTTGAGAGTGTTTAGATCAAGTTCTACTTCAACGTTGAGGTCTTAGATTAGTGCCTTGGGGTTTAATGGAGTCAAGAGTGAAGGACGCACAGGTTGGAGGACGGCTAAGGACTAGAGGGAAGAGCTCTGAAGTGCTGCTATGGCAAGGCCTCAGAGACAAAACCCTAGGGGAGAGAGGCTCACTCCGGTGTTGCTATGGCAAGGCCTCGTGCTCTCTCCTCCTTCCTTAGATGGCAAAAACGGCTAGAATGAAAGATAAAGTCAAGACAAGAGAGTCAAATGAGGGAGAGTGTTGCTATAGCAAGGCTATATCATCAAACCCTAGAAGAAAACGGCCCTAAGTGTAGATAACCTAGGCCTGGGACGTCTTCTCCTTCTTGAGCTCAAAACAGGTACGGCTAGCAAAGGGAGAAAAGGAGAAAGGAGTGTAGCTACAACTAGGCTCTCTTTTTCCTCTTCAATGGCTGAAAATCTCTCTATCAGGGGACATGAGACAAGGACCTACTTGTGTGCTTGTCACCTAGGGTTTTTGTTCAGCAAATAATCATAAATACATGCAAGAAATTAAACTACAACCATTCATTCAAGAAGTTTTGCAGAAAAATACTTACAATTCACTAAGAAATAAATGTACAAACCCTAGTTGTAACACCTTCCTTCAAGAGAGAAACCAAAATATGCCAAAAATTGTCTTCCTTCAAAAAGTGTGCCTCACTAGATCAGCCAAAACCCTAGAATAGGGCACAAATTTCAGACCTCACCAAGTGGTGAGTGAAAGATGATGATAAAATGAGGATCAAAATCCTCAATATACACTGTATCAATGACCTAATTTTACTTTTTAGGTCATAAAAAGGCCGACAAGGCCATAATGTCAAAATCATATTGTTTTTACATTAAATGCCAAGTAAAAACCCTAATTAAGCAGAAAAGAGAGTAAAAGCCCCTTCAAGGGAGGCGCTAGCCCTTTCTAGGACAAATGAGACATCCAAGAGCAAAACGTTAGCCCCCCAGGGGCCTCTCCAACATGCCACACGTGCCACTACTGCCCAATCTGCCTCCAAAAGCATCCATGAAGCTGGATGATGTCATGGTGAAGATGCGGACATCCTAAGCCTTCCAAGGCTAGCATTCCACTGAAAAGGGGTCATTCCCCCTAGGTCTAGTCCTACCAGAGTGTCTCTGGTGGAACGTCCTCTTACTCTTAGGTGCAAAACCCCTGATCAAGCTCTGTCCTGTCTCTGCCCCCTGATGGGGTCTCAGCATCCATCTGGTGGGCTCTTCAGCCCCATGGAGATCCGAACTGGTCATCTTCCCATGTGTACCGGTCCAAATGGTACCTGTCCGTCGGGCATGGTCCTACACATCAAAAGCTACGCCCTCCATGGGCTCATCAGTCACAGGGATCATAGCAATGTCAATCACATCTCA
>SNQJ01S0253855.1:0-21369 GCA_010110895.2 Picea sitchensis
TAAGAAAGTGTCAGGTCGGCCCTATTGTTAAAAGGAAGTGACATAAATGGTATAAATAAACATCATTATACATTCATTTGATACAAGTCTAATTTCATAGGGAAGAAGAAGTAAAAGAAGGCCGGATTTCAAGGGAGGATGAAGTCTTTTGGTGATGTGTTCTAAGTATCAACAGTTATATGGTTGTAGAAATATTTTATAACAACAACAAATTCTAGTGCTCAAAATTGCAAGAAAACACCATGCAAACTTAGCATTTATCTAGTAGATTGATTGGCAATTGTCACAAGTGATTTTCGGATGAGCTAAGAGTGAGTTATGTATGTGAATGCGGAAATTTAGCATGAATTAGTATGGTTGTAGCCATGATTTGCAACAACAGCAAGTTAGCTAAGGAGTTAGTCTAGTTTAGGGTTAGTGAAGTTTAGAAAAAGCTTTAAGAAGAAAGGTTTGAGTGTTTGTTTGATCAATCATTCACTTTAATGGTAGACTAGTGCCTTTTAGGGTTTATGGAGTCAACAACAGCAGTGGCAAAACTCGGAGAAAAGTAGCAATGATAATACATTTTCAAAGGAGAAGGGATGGATGGGGGAGGTGTTGACTACCCAAGGCCTCAAGCATCCAAATCCTAGAGAGAAATTTGCTAGAAAGTAAGGAATATTAGGCCCTACCAAATTTTCCTTCCTTAGACTATTCAAATAATATATGCAATAGGCAAGTAGAGTAACACTACCATAGAGATAGCAGTTTAGGGCTCTAGTAGCTACTTCTCAAGCAAGGTGCACTTCAGAAATTTAAGCAAGTGGAAAACTATAAAGAGAAAGAAGTAACTTATGTTTCTCTCCTAGGGTTTAAGCAAGCAATTTCATAATCTTTAACATGAAACAAGTAAAATTTACCACAAGCATTCATTAGCATAAAAAAATTGCAGATTTTCTACTTACTTCACAAAGAATAATCAATCCAAACCCTAGTTGAAGATCTTCCACCATGAAAAATAGCCAAGGTACACCAAAATAAGCCTCTCCAAGAAGTTTTGCACTAGTTGTTTCAGCCAATATCCCTTAAAGAGGGCACAAATTTCAGTCCACACTAAGTGTGTGATGAGTGATGAAGAAAAATGAGAGTAATTTCTCTCTATTTATACAATATCAATGACCCTTAATTAATTTTAGGTCATAAAAAGGTTGACCTGGCCAAATTACATCAAAAATCCAGTTTTTACATAAATAAAAGAAATCAACCTATGAAATCATCTCCAAGGGTGAAATTGAGCCCCTAGGGTGAAACGTTGGGCTCTAGAAGCAGAACGTTTGACCTCTAAAGGCCTCGAATGGTGCCCACACATGTCAATCAGCTCACAACTGAACTCAAGGTGCAAATCATGACTCTGGATGATGTTTAGGGTCACAAAGGTGATGTCATGGGATCCCAAAGGTCAACGTCCAGGTGGAAAGGCAAGATCCCTCTAAGTCTAGGTCTATCGGGGTGTCTCCGGTGCAACATCCTTCTTTATTCCTGGTACAAGTCTCTGATGTCCCCCTGCCCCTGGATGGGGTCACAACATCCATCTGTGGGCTCTTAGCCCCATGAAGTTCCAAGCTAATCCTTCCCCCATGTGTACCTGTCCACTGGGAAAGGTCCTGCAAAAACAACAAGTACACCCTCCAGGGGTTCATAAGTCACATGGATTATAACATGTAAATCACATACAATAATCAAATTACAAAAACATGTGCATCAAACCCCCCTTTACCCAGACAAATGCTCAAAGATGTTATGCAGTTTAACAAGTCAGGTTTGGAGAAGGTCTCAGGGTGTCCTATTGGGATAATCCTCCTTAAGCTTGAGGTGTTTCCCAAGTGAGAACCAATCTAGGTCATATAAGTGTGTGTGAGGTGGCCTGGGGTAAGTGTTTAGGCATGGGGTGTAGTGACAACAGGGAAATGTAGATCTTAGTTGTGGGTGCCTTTGTAGAGGGTGAGTTGCACCTTGTCATATATGCCATTGTTTCCTATCCCATTCAATGCCTTTTATTCTTAGTTTTATTGATTTTTTATCTTTTCTTTTATGCTTCAAGGAAAGAGTTGAGGGACACTGTCCTGGCTTGGTGACCGAAGGTGACAACATTATCCACAAGCATTTCACGAAGATGATAAGGCTAGCTCGTGATGAGACCCCCTTTCTCTTGGCTAAGCCACCAAGAGCCACTACCCTAGTTTGGTGACCAAATAGATGGTGGTGTCATACCGCTACATTCCCATGGTCATAATAGGTCGACTCATGATGAGACCTCCCATCCACCAACTAATACCTTGAGTGTTTATTTATCTTATGGGTCCCCTTTTCTTACTGAGAACCTTTTTATTTCTTTTTTGGGAATCCTTGGGCGAAGCATCTCAAAGGTTTCATTTTGGATTTTAACTCTTGCCAGCTACTTTTACCCTCTTAGCCTTTACGTTTAGCCCCTTCTTCCCATAAGGCAAGGTACAACCCTTACTAGTGTAGAAAATCCCAATGCATGGACAAAGGTAGGGGGGAAATGAGAGGAATAAAGATGGAAAGTGGTAAGTATGGAAGGAATGGACAATGACCTTTCACAGACCCACCTAGTGGCAACCCATCCTAAAGGGAGATCAACTTACTAGGGCATCATGTCAGCCTTCCAGGTATGAACAAGTTAAAGAGCATAGTTTCCAAGCAACTGTTATGAAATGAAGGAGAATTCAGTGCAACATATTCAAGTGCTTCAATAATCAGAGTGACACATACCATGATACCCAGAATTATTACCTCATGGATCAAGACTTACTGCTACTTCAGGACCAGGCTGGTGGGATGGATGTTGTTGTTGCTGATAGATGGGCTGCACTAAATAAAAGAGGGGCCCTCTAGGGCCATGCTTAAGTCATCCGACTCTCAACACTCCATGTCTAGGACCTGTGGGGCTCGAGACATGATCTCCTTAGTTATCCCTAGGATAGGGGATAACATCTAGCTCCAACTCAGGGACATGTGCTCTCCATAGAGCACATGAGAACCTCAACATATATGGTATGACCTGTGCTTTCTAGATCTCAACAAAATACATTAGTAATCCTCAGGGTGTTCATATCACCCCTTGTTCATATATGATATAGTAAAATAAATATAAGCATGCATGTATTCAAATAATGAATGAATACACCATGAAAATGAAACTATAACTATACTAACATGATATGCAGATGGTATATACAATGGATGCAAATGCCTACCTAACTTACTTGTTGGTTGAATGCTAGGTGTAGTCAAATAACCAGTGAATCCATCCTAGAAATACCTCATAATACCTACCTCTGTGTTTCATCATAAACCAAAAGAATGACAAGTTAAGCACAAAAATAACATTAGTTAGAGCATGTATAATATCATTGAAAATCATAAATTCTAGCTCATGGAGGTGGGAGGGACAAAATTATGCCAAGTCACACTTCTAGGAAAGTTCTCAATCCATCTCAGAAAGGGATCATGAAAAATCAAAGGCTCAAAAGACTGACTCAAAGAGTCTGAAGGTTGGCTACCTCGGACATCATCACATCCTGAGGTTTGGGAAGGGACTAGCAAGAATCTAGAGGATAATCGACAATTTTCTAAGGGAAATTTGAAATACTAAAATAATAAAGTTCTTCTTAAGGTATTCGACCCACCCTTGAATTCTAAAAGAATGATTTTCCCCGGAGAAAACTCAAGACAAGGGACATGTTTCCCAACTACACCCTTGGTGACATAGCGAGGTAAAGTAATCGAAGGAGGATGGAAAATCTTGTCACAAGTATCCTGCTTTAGGAAAGCTACATCCTCACTCTTATCAAGATCTGAGCACAATGGTGGTTGATAATTTTCTTCATATAATAAATATGAATGCTCAAAGGAGTAATGATCAAAATCCTCAAGGTATGACCAACAATCATTAGGAGAACATAGAACTAGGTCATCCTTGGGTGTTTGGAAAGTGTTTGTAACTATATCATCTCCTTGTTTCCATATGTCAGAATCATTAGTAACCTCATATGATAGTTGTAAAGGAAATATTTGGAAATGACCCTCAATGTCGTAAATGGGATCCCCATCATACCCAATCACATCCCATTTAAGTTTCCCGACATGTATGAACTCATCAATATTATTAACCATGTCATTAACTTTATCATAACACGAAGGGTTTATAGCATCCAAGGGCTCCTCTCACAATCATTTTCTTTCCAAATCACAAAATATGGCATCATCAAAATATTGGAAATAAAAATAACTTACCGTAAACACTTCTTCCTGTGTAGGAGTGTCAAAGGCTTGGATAACTTCATCAAATGGAGGAGCAAGCAGTAGTGCCTCATCCTAATGATTTTCCCTTACATCTTCAACTTCACAATACAGAGGTTCTAGCTCATCCAAGGATTCCATTTCTTCTTCACCATCTAAATCATAGAATAAGGTATCATCAAAAACCTGAAAAGGAAAGTAACTAATCGCATTCTCTTATTCCTGTGTAGGAGGAATAGAATCTCAGATGGATTCATCAGAGGGAGGAGCACACATTAATACTTGATCATCATGTTTATGCGATAACAATTCATACTTTCCCAAAGCCCAAGGCAACTGGATGCAAGATTGGCGTAACAGGGGGTGACCTATCACTGTCACCTTAATAGGAAACCATTTTTTGTTTAGGAATATATCAAGATTACCCCAGGGGAGACATCCCCGGTGACCTAAAGGGCTGATAACTAAGGAAAGGATGCAAGAAAATCCCCCTCTCACTGGTCACTCAATTCAAAAGGTTCTTATGGCCTTTAAGGGGTGAAGCAAATGGTAAAATGGAGTGTACCTACCTAGAACAAGACAACAAGAAAATATAGCAGCTTGCAAGTACAAAAATATGATGTTAGTGCTTCTTATGACCATGAACCCTAAAAAAATGGGCTAGCTGATATAAAGTTGTAGCAATGTAACAGTTTATAACAACAATGAGTATTTTGTAACAGCCAGAAGAATTATGCCTTGAAATTGCTTGAAAAAGACAAGAAAAAGTAAGTTTGACTAGGCAAATTGATAATAAATTGTCACACGCAAATTTGGCATTGTTTAGCTAGCACTCAATATCACTTTTGCATAGAATTTGTTGTAGTTAGATGGTTGTATCAATATTTTGTAACAACAGAAAATTCTAGTGCTCAAAATTGCAAGAAACCACCATGCAAACTCAACATTAATCTAGTAGATTGATTGGCAAATGTCACAAGTGATTTCCGGATGAGCTAAGTGTGAGTTATGTAGGTGAATGCGGCAATTTAGCATGAATTAGTATGGTGGTAGAAATGATTTGCAACAACAGAAAGTTATCTAAGGAGTTAGTCTAGTTTAGGGTTAGCCAAGGTTAGCAAAAGCTTCAAGAAGAAATGTTTGAGTGTTTGTTTGATCAATCATTCACTTTAATGGTAGACTAGTTCCTTTTAGGGTTTATGGAGTCAACAATAGCAGTGGAAAAACTTGGAGTAAAGTAGCAATGATAATATTTTGTCAAAGGAGAAGGGATGGATGGGGGAGGTGTTGACTACCCAAGGCCTCAAGCATCCAAATCCTAGAGAGAAATTTGCTAGAAAGTAAGGAATCTTAGGCCCTACTAAATTTTCCTTCCTTAGACTATTGAAATAGTATATCAATAGGCAAGTAGAGTAACACTACTAGAGAGCTAGTAGTTTAGGGCTCTAGTAGCTACTTCTCAAGCAAGGTGCACTTCAGAAATTTAAACAAGTGGAAAACTATAGAGAGAAAGAAGTAACTTATGTTTCTCTCCTAGGGTTTAAGCAAGCAATTTCATAATATTTAACATGAAACAAGTAAAATTTACCACAAGCATTCATTAGCATAAAGAAATTGCATATTTTCTACTTACTTCACCAAGAATGATCAATCCACACCTTAGTTGAAGATCTTCCACCATGAAAAATAGCTAAGATACACCAAAATAAGCCTCTCCAAGAAGTTGTGCACTAGTTATTTCAGCCAATAGAGGGTACAAATTTCAATCCACACTAAGTGTGTGATGAGTGATGATGAAAAATGAGAGTAATTTCTCTCTATTTATACAATATCAATGACCCTTAATTAATTTTAGGTCATAAAAAGGTCAACCTAGCCAAATTACATCAAAAATCCAGTTTTTACATAAATAAAAGCAATTAACCCCTGAAATCATCTCCAAAGTTGATGTCATGCCCTTATAGGCTGACGTTGATCCCCTAGGGTGAAACGTTGGGCTCTAGAAGTAGTAAGTTTGGCCTCCAAAGGCCCTAGATGATGCCCACATGTGCCAATCATCTCACTACTGGCCTCAAGGTGAAAACCCTGACTCGGGATGATGTCTAGGTCAAAAAGGTGACATCATGGGATCCCAAAGGTCAATATCTAGGTGGAAAGGAAAGATCCCCCTAGGTCTAGGTTTGTTGGGGTGTCTCCGATGCAACATCCCGAAGATCTCTAGTCCTCCCAATAACATCTTGAAGGGTAGTGGGTTTGTAGGACTTAACCCATCCTCTCAAAGGCTCAACTAAAGCCTCAATAAACATTATAACCAATCTGGACTCTGACACATTTCTTACCATGATAGCCACTCTCTGGAACTTTTCTATGAATGCCTCAGCACTACCCGTCTGCTTAATTTGTGCTAGCTCTTTGAAGTGCAACTCAGGGTCCTTCTCAAATCACTCCAATAGTCTCTGTGTAAAGTCAACATAAGTAGTGATATTGTTGTGGCCCAAAGTCACCAATCCATGATGCCACTATTCATGTGCCTCACCATCAAGATGCAAGGTGGCAAGTTTTATGGAATCAATCTCCATCATGGGCTTGAGTTGGAAATATGTATCCAACTTCTACACCCAAGCCTTTGTTGTGCAGCTGGATGATCCATCAAAATTGGGAATAGTCATCTTTCCTAGTGTGCATTGCAACTCAAAGATCTGATTTTGTACTTTTTTGAACCATCTTGGTTTGCTTCTACTTTTTAAGTTACAAAAATCAGCAAAGGACATAGCTGAATGGAAATCATCCCCCAAAGCTTGGTACTCCTATAAATATGCCCCCTAAGGCTCATGCTTGGCCTGGAAAACTATACTAGTTGTGGTGTTGTCTAAGAACTAAGGTAAGGTAGGTCTAGTGGATCCACTGTATAAATGAGGGTGACTTTGCATAGTAGTCCATGCATGCACTTTGCCCGCATCGTGTGATCCCCCTTCGCCATTATTACTCAAAATATTCTGACTTTCCCATGGTTTATCTGCTAACATGTTTATGGATGCCAACATTTCCTTTTGGACTTTGGCCAAATCATTCAAAGCACTAATGAGACTATTAAAAGTTGTGTTGTCATCATCTCCCATATCTTCATTTCTCTTATCTCCTTCAAATCTGGTCTAAACTTCTTCCCCTTTTGACACTAGATCTATGGTCCTATACCTTTGATGTCTATAGGTAATGTTTTGTAGGTCCTCTATATTCATTTAACTACTCATGCATTCAAGATCTTGCCAAAATTCCCACAGCTGGCCAAGATCATGCTCTAATACCATTGTAAGATGCCAAACTGAGTTGGGTTTGATATGACCTACTATAGGAATGAATTGTGCTAAATCTTTTAATGAACCATTTAAATGTTTATTTCAGCGTTTATATATTCTTGGCTCTGATTATGAGTTATTCAGTCAAAGAGTTGATTGTTGTTGAGATGTGAAAATGTATGGCTGGTGAAGGAGTCTCTTGAACAAATTATAGTGTTGTCATAATTCATAAGATAAAGATCACAATTATAGAATAGCAGTGATGGAATCAAATACAAATTTAAAGGATGAGATCTCTTTTCTTTATTGCCTTCATGGATAGATACATCAGGTCACAACTCATAAAGGTGTTCATATATTTCTCATGCAAATAATACAAACATATTTCCTGACCTGGATAGTATAGAACAATGTTAGTTTTATACGAAAGAAGCACAAAAACAATATATATAATTAATGCAGCTCAATATTGCAGTTGTCGGCAGCAAAGAATGTAGTAACCGAGCAGCCAAGAAACAACACTGAACAACCAGCTCCACAATACAGTTAAACCCAGAATTTGGCAGTGAGACGCCTCTTATAATCACCCTATTCTGCAACAAATAAATTGCCCTTCATAGCCTAAAAATCGACCCCATGCACATTCAAATTACACAGTCCAAGTTGAGGGAGGAATGGCAGCTCCAGCAACGCACCCTTCACTCACAATCGACCTCCTCTTTTAATAGAATGACCCACAAATTGGGCACGACCTCCCACAAATGTCCCAGCCCCTGAACAAAGAATATTCGACATGATTTTCTCCTTCCCCACAGTAAATCGACTCTCAAATCCTTAAAAATACCACTCCACAAGATATAACACGAGTTTCAAAATGGTAGATGCGACCAATAGATGAGGAATGCGTCCAGCAAGAGGGTACATGTTCTTCACATTGCGCATGCAAGGCTTGTTCTTCCTCCCTATGGCTCACCCATATATTATGGATAGCTCCACCCTTCTCATCATCTGTCTCTTCCTCACTGTCATAAACCACTTCTATATAGTGAATTTTCCCTTTTCCCAAACATCTATGACATGGCTTCTATGTTTCTTTGCAGGTGAAGCATAATTGCTTGCTTCTTAACTCTCTTCTTGTGGCTTCATCTAGCTTTCCCTTGCCTTTGTCAATCTATTTAGTGTCTTGGCCCCTTGTAATGATTGGGGGTCAAGGTGTGAACTTGTTTTTGTTAGCTACCCCAACTAGATCTCGGGTGTGCTCAATGGAATCCTATAAGGTTATAGGCTTAAAAGCCTTAACCCATCCTCTCACAAGTTCGGTTAGTCACTCTATATACATCATTAGTAATTTGGATTCTGACATGTCAGGAACCATAACCGACACTCTTTGAAACTCCTTAATGAAGGCTTCATTTGATCCTGTGTGCCTAATCTGTGTGAGCTCCCTAAAATGAAGTTCTATATCTTCTCTGTCAAACCTAACAATGAATCTTTGGGTGAAGTCATGATAAGAAGTGACATGCTTGTGTCCAAAGGTGGTCATCCCATCAAACCATCAATCATGCACCTTGCCCATCAAGTACAATGTTGCAAACTTGATGGCATTTCCTTCCTCCATGGTATTCAATTGGAGATAAGCATCCATCTTTTGCACCGTTGTTGTGGATGAAATTCGATTTGATCCATCAAAGGTTGGAAACTCCATTCTTCCTACATTGCACCCTAGCTCATTGTCTCCTCTATAACGATCCTTGGATTTTATTTTCATCTTGAGGTGGAGATACTGCCCCATGGAAAATTGTCTCTTGAATCCCACGCCCATGGCATTGTACTCCATTTTTGCGGTCTCCCATTCATCCCCTAGACTCTCATGATTCAAGGCATTGGAGTCTATTCGTTGTGCATCTAAAAAGGTAGGCATGTATGGTCTAGGATTAGATCTACTAGGTGTGTGATATTGGGTTGGTATACCTTCATTTATTCTATGTCCTTATGCATGGTCTTTATGTATGGAGTCTTCATGATTCACATTTCCCCCATGAAACCCACTAGCATCATGATTTCCACCAAATATGGGCGGATCTTTACCATGTCTTTACTCCATCAAATACCAAGAAAGAATACCCTGGTGTTTGCTCTATTCCTCCATTAAGGCTATCATTATGTCCCATCCTCTATGGAAATTTGCAAAGGATAGTTTGAGTTATGCATGCCCCAAGGATAAATGGTTATGCATCTCCTGTAGGTTGCACTACATAATAACCTAGTTTTTATGTAGTGCACCATTCATTGTTTGAGTCACCCTTTCGGCCACGAAAGTTGTCTCTTATGATGTTGCATTTTATATCTCATGATTTTCCCCCGTACTAACTTATGGCTCTTCTCCTTTAGGAATACCTGATACAGGTTTTCCCCCACGACCTCTCCTCTTGGTCATCAATGTTTTATCACAGGCTAGCACATGAATTGGCTCTGATACCACTGTAATGTTCCCAAGTTGTTTGTTGCCCAGAACAAGGGTTTTTCTTGTTGATTTTAGGTGCTTCAGTTGTGGGTTTGTTTCAGATTTTCATTTTTTGACATTCTCATGGTTTTACAGCAATATAATAAACACACAATGCAACAAGGAAATGAAAAGATACAAAATTCAACACAAGAAATACCAACAACTTCATATCTAACCTTTATATAATTAGTAAGTCGATCTCCATACATGGAATCTTCAGATTTGGAATAGTACAGTGAGAATATGAAAGTTGTGGTTGAAGACAACTCCAAAAACAACACTATAGAATATAATTATGGACCCTCCTCGTCCTCCAATGGTAGGTATACAAGATCAAGTTCTTTCCCTTTAGAAACTCATGCTGTTGGAAATGACTGGTGTGCACTTTTCTGGCTGTAACAGACCATGATGAGTACGACCCTCTGAATACTGGCCTCAAACCCTTGCAAACCTTTGCTGGAAGATAGATCTAGTAATGGAAAGGTGATAGGAAATATCTTTAAACTATAGCTTCATTGAATATCCTCCAAACAATGAAAATCCTAAGGACAAGTGTGACCTTTCCTACTGGAGACTAATCCAAATGAGAGATAAGATAATTGTGAAGGAGAAACCCGCCAATAAATGATGTAAAGTGGTGCCCTGGTGATAGAGATCACTTCTGAAGTGGGCTTAGCTGTAGATCTAGCTTTGCAAAAGAAAAATGAACTCTTTCCCCCAGTCTAGTGCGCCCTACCTGCTGAAAAAACCAAAATTTGTGCCTTATTGGTCACAAACCTTCTCTGAATGGATCTAAAATATAATAGAATGATGAGGGTGGGATATTTCACCACCTTTTCCAAGATCAGATCAGGAACAGGAGAATATTTCACTCCCTTGCTGATCTCTAGGGTTTAGTAAGACAAAACCCTCAAACACCCAAGCTCTTTTCTCCTATAAGTCATGTTATAGCACAAGTTGTAGGTTGGGAAAAGCCCGACCCAACCACAAAAGAAAGTGCTACAATTTGGGAATCCTACACCCAATGTCTCCTCGATGTAGGTCCTGTTATAGTGCAATTTGTAGGTTGGGAAAATCCCAACCCAACCATGAAACAAGTGCTAGAACTTGGGAATCCTACAGCCAATGTCACCTCGATGTAGGTCTCGCACTTCAAGGGTGAATAGGTCACTCTAGGGAGGTCATCTCGATGACCCTAGGGGGATTGAGATGGAGATGAATATGGATGGAAATGAATCCCCTATAGGTCAATTATAAGTGGAGTGAAAGGTGGAAAGAGATGCCTTGCAAATCAAGAAATTGTTGCCCCACATGTATAACACTTCTCCGAATGATTGTACCTACCCGAGACACGAGAAAATACACTTTGCAATAGTATATGTTAGTTGGATCAGAAAGTTAAGCTTGTTATCCCCAATTTGCAGAAATAAATAATAGTATATATCAGCAAGAAAAACGTACTATAAGCTACTCAATAAATGTTAAAGATCAAGTAAAAGATGCAAGAGAAAAACTAGTAAATGACTAGCTAAACTCAAGATGAAAAACCAATACTCTTAGAATAAAATATAAGGTTGTTGTAAACACTTCTATGGAGAAAATTATATCAGCCTTATGGCTGTAACATTCAATGTATTACAACAAAAAAATCAGCCACTGAAATCTCCTCAAACTTTGCCAAAAAGTGCATTAGGACAAGAACAGTAAGTGTACAAACTTTGAAAAAAAACCAATGGTCGATAAGAGAGTTATTAAAGAAAGTAAGTTAGGGATTTTGTAGCCCTAATAGAATAATATGCAATTTTTTAACAATAGCAATAAGTATCCCCTAGAAGGGGACGCCCTAATGGCTATGAGGTGCCCAAGGCACAAGGAAAACAATCCACTTTGCAAAAAGAAAAATGACCAAAAATCATTGTCCCTTTTCCGATCAAGAGACATGGTGTTCAAAATGATTGGAGGGTCCTCTTTCTCAGTTGGTACCTATAATAGTTTCAATATTTTTCTCCTAATAGAAGGAATTTTGCACATCTCTGTTATAGGGACCGTCATATTCAACTTCCCAAACATGGTTGCAACATCTATGTTCAACTAAATCTCATCTTTTGTTCGAGTTGGCTTCGGAAGGAACTCATGTACTAGAGGTGGAAGTGGTGGGACCACCTTCTCTATAGATGGAGGAGGAGTGGTTTCCCCTGGTTGAGGTAAAGTGGAGGGTTGTGATGAAGGGATTGAAGCCTTATTTCTTCCAGTGTATGCCAAATAATCCCTCTTCCTCGGTTCTTTTATTTCATCGTCTGTCAACTAATTTAACACCTGGAGTCTCCCCTCTCTTTCCCCCTGTCTTATGGCCTCATCAATATATTCCTATGTGACCTATTCCTCTTGGAAGTTGCAGATCATATCCATGAAGTTCGTACTATCGGGAGAGTCTTCATCTTTTGGGGGACATTCATCCTCTTGGTGAGGTTCTTGACATGGAGAACACCACAGTGTCTGCTTTGTTTTAACCATTCCAACCGAGTTCAATGTATCGGGGATCTTTTACTCTTGTTGAGGCTAGGGTTTCCAACCTGTGGCATCTCTACTGTCTAGAAAAATGAGGTATGGATGCAACTTGATTTCTTTCCACAGTGGTTAATCTCCCTTTTATAACGGAAGTTGTAAGTTGGGAAAATCCTGACCCAACCACAAAGCAAGTGCTACAACTTTGGAATCCTACACCCAATGTCACCTCGATGTAGGTCCCCCACTTCAAGGGTAACTGGAGGTGGTGGAACTGGTGGGACCACCTTCTCTGTAGTTGGAGGAGGARCGGTTTCCCCCTGTTGAGGTAAAGTGGAGGGTTGTGATGAGGGGATTGAAGCCTTATTTCTTCTAGTGTATGCCAAATATTCCCTCTTCCTCGGTTCCTTTTTTTGATCATCTGACAACTGATTTAACACCTAGAGTCTCCCCTCTCTTTCCCCCTATCTTATGGCCTCATCAATCTATTCATGTGTAACCTCTTCCTCTTGGAAGTTGCAGATCATATCCATGAAGTTCGTACTATTGGGAGAGTCTTCATCTTTTGGGGGAAATTCATCCTCTTGGTGAGGTTCTTGACATGGAGAACACCACAATGTCTTCTTTTTTTTAACCATTCCAACCGAGTTCAACATATCAGGGATATTTTCCTCTTGTTGAGGCCATAGTTTCCAACCCGTGGCATCGCTACTGTCTAGAAAAATGAGGTTTGGATGAAGATTGATTTATTTCCACAGTGGTTAATCTGCCTGTTATAGTGGAAGTTGTAAGTTGGGAAAATCCTGACCCAACCACAAAGAAAGTGATACAACTTCGGAATCCTACACCCAATGTCACCTCGATGTAGGTCACATACTTCAAGGGTGACTAGGTCACTCTAGGGAGGCGATCTCGGTGACCCTAGGGGGAATGAGATGGATATGGATAGAGATGAAAGTGAAGCCCCTAAAGGTCAAGTCTAAGTGGATTAAAATGTGGGAAGAGATTTCTTTTAAGTCAATTAATTGTTTCCCCAAAAGTATAGTACTTCTTTAGATTATTGTACCTGCCCGAGACACAAGAAAATCCAACTTGCAATGATATATGTTAGTATGGATCAACAAGTTAATCTTGTTGTCCCTAATATGCAGCAATATATGACAGTTTATATCAGTAAATAAAGCATATAAATCAGCATGCAAGGATCTAAACTACTTTAGTAAATCAACATCAAGATTAGCAATGAATATAGGCTAAACAAAATGGCACTTTGAAGCTAAATAAAGCAAGTTGTTGTAACATGTATATTTTTGCAGAAAATTGCAGCCTTATGGATGCATATTTTAGTCACTTATATCACCAAATTACACCATCAAAATATACCAACAATTAGCCCAAAATATGTGCCTTGATTAGTGGAGTTATTGTGCAAAATTTAGGAGCTACTCTAGGGTTAGTTTAGGAGTTATGGTTAGTAGTTTATCTAGGTTATATCAGCCCTAATGGTTGAACATTAGGGTTTGTAACAACAAGTAAAGTATTGGGAGAGAGGGGATTCCCTAGTAGGGGAAGACTCCTCTCAATGCAGCAAACCAATTCCAAGCAAAAGACCTTTCAAAAGATAAAATTTCACGTTTCCCAAGGCAATGAGTTTATATCCCCAATGCAAAAAATATATGACTAGTGCCTTTACTATTGGGTTAATGGAATCAAATAAAAGAAAGATCTATATAAGATACCTCCTTGGGGGTGTAATCCCTTTTACTTCCCAAGGCAAGTTTCTCTAGCTAGGGTTTAAGCTAAGAGGGTGTATGCCCTTAATATACTTCTCTTAACAAACCCTTGTTTAACCAATAACATGAAGCATAAAATGATGAATACTATGGTGGGGGTGTATGCCCTTATACTTCCCACCTAGCTCCTAGCACAACAATCCTTGACTTGAAAAAGAATGATAACATAAGAGTAAAAGACCGTACCAAAATAAAGAAAGATGCTAAGATAGTCCACCATAAAAGTTAGAAAACATTTATCCAAGGCTAGCGCCTCACTCCTCCATCAACCATTCATTACTATAGCCATAAACAAGTGCACAAGAGACAAATAGACACAAGTGTAGGGAAAATTTCAGACCAATACTTCTCACAATGAGGGTGAGTTATGTTAAAATGAGATCTTATGATCTCTTATTTATACAATATGTCACCAAGGTGACTTGTCCACAAATTAAGGGGTAAACCACAAGAATAGGCATCAACAACTCTAATATTTCCCCCTTTAATAAAGTAATATTAAAAAATTCACTCAAAGTTTCACCTTTGCACAAATAAACCCTAATTTTACATGGACGATTCCTCTTTAGTGGACGTTTTGCCACTTAGAAGAAGTTGTTTGTGTTGGAAAATCATGGTAGGCCTCCAAAGGCCACAAGTCAAGAATATAGACAACCTCCTCATAGTGAATACCCTCGTCTCCTCAAAATGTCCATCTGTAAATGAGTGGCACCTCACCACGAAGCCCTAACCTCCCTAGGTGATGTCATGCCTCCAGGAGTGACGTTTTTCCTCTCCTAGGAAAAACATTTGGCATGTGGGGGATAGGCCATGCCGTTCAATTCAGCCTCAAGACCTTTCAATTTTGATCTTTCTCATCTGGCATGAGGGCCCTTGGCATCCAACTTGTGGGCTTGTATCCCCATGGAAGCCCAAGCTAGGCTTGTTCTTCCAAAATGGTCCACCAACTAGGTCCTACAAAGAAAAAAAAGCATGTCCTCCAAGGATCTTAAGTAATAACATCATGATAAGTGAATCCAAACAATAAATTATCCACCTAGGCATGTGCATCAAATATCACTATATCAAACAATTAATTTCTCAAGGACATTATGTGACTTGTCAAGCTTGAATATGGGAGGGTTGACGAGGTGTCATATTGGGTAGATCTTTCCCTAGGTCAAGGAGAGTTTCCAAGAGATCCCTCTCGAAGCCATGTAAAGTGGATGAAGTGGTTGGGGTTAAGACTCAATGGGAATAAGGCTCATGAAATACAAGGGGCCATAGCATCTTATTCATGGGTGCCTTTGTAGAAGGTGTGTGGTACCTTCGTCTGAAATGCACTTTTTCCAAGCCCATCAATTTCCTTTTATCTTTGTTTCTTTATATTTTCTTTCAATAGAGCATAAGGAGAGGTTGAAGGTCACTACCCTAGCGTGGTGACCAAATGATGGAAATGTCACCCACAAACACCTAGTGGAAATGAGAAGGATGGCTCATGATGATACCCCCTTTCTCTCAACCATGCAACTAAGAGACATTACCCTATTTTGGTGACCAAATGATGGCAATGTCATGCCACTAGATATTCATGGATGTGA
Source organism: Picea sitchensis (assembly GCA_010110895.2). Lineage (NCBI taxonomy): Eukaryota > Viridiplantae > Streptophyta > Pinopsida > Pinales > Pinaceae > Picea > Picea sitchensis. The sequence goes on from SNQJ01S0253855.1 coordinate 15,983, forward strand.
TAGGTCGGCTCGTGATCATACCTCTTATCTTCCAATTAACATTTTAAGCATTATTTATTATATTGTGGGTCCCATTTACTCAAAGATAGGTGTTTCACTGCTTTCTTGAGTGATCCCTGAGCGAAGCATATGCAAGGTGTATACAAGGATTTTATCTTTTACCCAACATCAACCCCTCTGGGCCTTCAACCCCTTCTTCCCATAGAACGAGGGACAACCCCTTCTTGGGTCAATACACCCTAAAATCCGAAGAGATAAGGAAATGGAGGGGAATAATGATGGAAAGTGGTAAGTATGGTCAGGAACTTTACGATGCCTCTTTAAGGGAGTTCCTAGTAACAAACCCATCCCCAAGGAAGACCACTTACTAGGGAAGAATGTCAACCACCAAGGTGAAGTAGGGAAAAATGCATGATTTCCAAGCATATATCATGAAATTTAGAGAAATCTAAGATACAACATACTCAATTGGCTTAATTATTGAAATGATGCTCACCATAATACTGACTTGTACCTCATGGAGCAAGGCTCACTGCCTTATGGAATCCAGTTGATGTGGTGGATGCCATCTAGAGATCTGTGACCATATGTGGTGGTGAGAGGGGTTTCCAGTTGTGCAAAAGGGTATTGTTGGTCATGTAGTCTTCTCAACACTCCATATCTGCAACATGAGGTCCTTGAGACGTAATCTCCTTAGTTATCCACAAAATGGGGATAACAACTGGCTTCTATTTGGGGACATGTGCTCATCGTAGAGTGCATGAGAAATGTAACATCTTCTGGTAAACACATGCCTACAAGGAAACACCAAATCGCCAAGTGTGGGATGGCCTACTCATCCTTGTTCTCATATGATCATAATCAAAGCCAACTAAGCTAGAAATAAAAATGACATTTTTTTTTTAATTTCTAAACTAAGCATGAAATCAATATGCAAGTAGAGAAAATGGAAAATGAAATGCATCTAAACTTGTATGAGCAATCAAGATGCAAACACATGGAATCAAAATGACTTACCTACTTACCTGGGGCATGGGCCCTGAAGAAGTCATGTGACCTAGATGTGAGGTTGGAGAAGAGATCCATCTACTAGTATTGGCATCTTCCTCCAGTCTGATGTTGTTAGATAGTACCTTTCTTTGTTAGACTTCTTCCTCATGATGTAAGGGAAAAGCCAAGAATTGTTTCCCTTTTGGTCATATCTTGGCTTTCCCTTTCTTGTGTCCCACATGAGCATAAGATTTCCTTCATTGAAATTGATGCAAGGTGTATTCTCATCGTAAGGAGGCTCTATGTGGACTGTCTCTTTGATGATTTCTTCATGTTTCTCATCTCCTTCTTGCACAATATGAATAGACCCTAGCTCCTTCCCATGGTATTTTGCAGTCTTCTTTTTATCTATCCATGGGAGAAACATCTCTATGGAATCTTCCTACTTGAAGGGTAACTCAGATGGATCATACTCAATAAATTGTGGAGGCATATCATAATCACATTCGTTGGCATAATCAGGACCATCAGGATCCATCATGTGTCTATAAACTTTCTCTTGATTCTATAGTATCTGAAAAGTGCCATCTCCCATAGGAATGTGTGCATGGGTGAGATCCATCTTAAGGAAACCCCTAAGAGCACTAGACCAGTTCCTAGATAAGAGAATTCACCAAGAATATGGAATGTCGATCATTATTGTGTCCATGAGAATGTTGATATGTTGAAAATCAATCAATAAAACCTCAATGTCCTCACATACTCCGAGAAATTTGACTCTTTGGGAATCAATTCCACACACATTTCCATAAGGTCGGGTTGTCTTCAAACCAAGTTTTTTCATCACCTTCAATGACATGAAATTTGTTGAGGCCCTTGAAACATGCATGCAATTGTTCAAGCAAAGGTCTTTCATGCCTAATGAAATATAGAAAGGAGGGTTCTTGTCCCTTGGCCGACTGAGATACATAGTGTTCAACATGATGGGAGGATCCCCCTTCCTGGCTAGCACCTGTAAGACTTTAAAAATTTCCCTTTTCATAGAAAGGATCTTACACATATCTGTCACTGGGACCGTCATATTCAGCTTTCCAAACATGCTTGAAACATCTACATTCAACTGAATGTCATTTGTAGGAGTTGTATTAGGAAGCAACTCACATAGTAGCGGTGGAGGTGGTGGAACCGCCTTTTCTGCTATTGGAAGAGGAGTATCAAGTTGTGAGAGAGGGGATGAAGTATTTTTTGTTCTGTATATTATAATTTCCCTCCTCTTTAATTCATTCTTCTGATCATCTGTTAATTTATTTAAGGCCCGTAGTCTCCCCTCTCTTTCTCCTATCCTTCTGGCTTCATTGATCTTTTCTTGGGTAACTTGTTCATCATTGATGTTGAAGGAAAATCTCCCTGCGGACAGGTAGATCTCCTCAAAGAGCTAGACTCTTAACTCTAAGACAGAAAGTGCTTATCATGGTCACTGACTTCCTTTTAGATCTAGGTGGACTAGTGTATGAGGAGGAAGAAGAAAAGAAGTACCTTTTACTGGTGTTTTTCCCTGCACGCTCCGAGTTGAGCTCCAATCTTTCGCTCCTCGATAAGCTCTGTAGACAAACAAAGTACGACTACTTCCTACTCTATCAAGATGATTCTGAAATAGGTCTATCTACTAAAGAGACAAATTCATGTGATATTGAACACGAATTAGAAAGAAACAGGCCAAGCAAATTATATTAATGAGGAAAAAGCATTGCTTACAGCCGTAGATGGAATGTGACAGTTCTGCCAAGTCCTCCTTGTCTAACCCTTGCTCAAAAGATCCACGATCTGAATGATGATAGCTTCACTGATTGCTCCCTATGAGATCATAGGTCTATTGCCTCCAAATCATCTATGTTCCAACACCACTTATAAGATCATAAGTTTGGTGTGATTCTCCCTTTCCAGTCCTCTTTCACCATTAGAAAGCTTGCTTATATAGCCTTGGAGAGGCTTTAACCATTTGAGATATCCTTGGGGAAGTTGAGGATTTACCTCCTTCAGCTGAGGATCTGCCCTAAGATCATGGTTGGACTAGTGATTTGAATCCAACTTCCTTCCAAGAATGAAAAGATCCTTCCCCCTTTCATCTCAACAACTCAACTGCTGCCCAGAATAGGTAGCGCTCCCTCAAAAGGGCACTCGGAGCATTATAGCACTCCCTAGTAGGCTTTAGGGGAGCGCCAATTCTCCTGAGGGTAGGAGCGCTCCTGCAGAAGGGCCAAAGAGATTTATAATTCTCCCAGACAGTGTAAGGGGGAGCGCCAATGCTCCCAGAAGAGGTATAGGGGAGCGCTCTCCTTCAAAAGCTTAGTTTTTTTAGTGTTTTCAGATGGCAAAAGGTTCATGAGCCTAGTGACTCATTTCTCCTCTTCCAAATCAAATGTTTGAGGTGTTTTAAGTGTCCTTCTCATGTCGTTATTGTTGTCATGTTTTACAGGCAGCGTATGCTTGTCATTGATGGCAAGTACAACAACGATGATCAACAACGCAGTGATAATCGGGGAAGAGCAACAACCGTGATCGTTGGATCAACACTTCAAAATTCTTGATGGCTGTCAGATCTCAATGTAGACAAGAAGAGCGCGTTGAAGAGGAGGATAGATCTCAGGCATTAAATCCAAGCGTGGGATCCATACATCGTCGAATCAAGGAGAACCTGCATGTTCTTTAAAGTGCAAGGAGTAGTGGGCTCACAAAATCTCGAAAGAAGGAGGACCGTCCATCATCAGGAAGGACACGTGGGGAAAGATTGTCAGTTTGCTGACTGGAGAGTCAAAGGAATGGGGTTCCATGACCTCTCAAAATCGCGATATGCGAAATCATGACTTAATCTGAGCCATCAGATCAAGGTTTGATCTGGACCATTGATCCCAGTCCATTTCGGAATTTCGCGGATCGAGAGTTGGAGATGTCAAAGAATAATAACCACAAGAATCCCGAAATCGCGATATGAGGAATCGCGACTTAATCTGAGTTGTCAGATCAAGGTTTGATCTGGACCGTTGATCCCAGTCCATTTCGTAGTTTCGCGGATCAAGAGTTGGAGATGTCAAAGAATAATAACCATAGGAATCCCGAAATCGCGATATGCAAAATCGCGACTTAATTGCAGCCGTCAGATCAAGATGTGATCTGGACCGTTGATCCGACCCCATTTCGGAGTTTCGTGGATCAGGACTTTGTAGTGATAAGAACACTAAACATCAAGAATGTCAAAATCGCAAAATGATCTGAGCCGTCAAATCAAGTGTTGATCGGGACCGTTGATCCCATGCCATTTCGAGGTTTCGGGGATCGCGACTTGGAGAGTCAAGATGCCTCATCTCCATATTCACGAAATGAAAAATTGTGAAAGCGCCTTATGCATAAGGCTGTGGTCACAGTCCTTGGTCACATCAGTGAGAGATGGAGGAAAGAGCTAGAGCAACCAAGCTCCTTTTTGGGGATCGCGACTGGGAATGTCGAGACACATGGTCACATGAATGTCGAACTGTCGAAATCCGAAATGCCGAAATGAATGCAAGATCCCTTGGAATAAATCCAACGGTGTAGGTGAATTTGAACAAGATCGGAGGGCTACTGTAGTACGTCGCAATGTAACTGCTAGAAACCATTGATGGTCTTTGCCAAAGAATTTGAAGAGACCTCTGTGTGATCGCCAGAGGAGATGAAGACTCTCTAAGCTTCGTCCAGTGAAGCAAGATTATTTTTAGGGGGATTGACAGATGGATGAGCGTTGAAGTATGTAACTGAAACAAAAGGCATAAGCTCGACTGTGCCAAAGAAGACGATGAGTCTCAACTGCCAGAGAGGTTGAGGAATCTCAGCAGAACACCCAGTGATGTTGAATGCGTGGTGGGAACCACCAGAGAAGCTGAAGAGTTGCGATGATCAGGCAAAAGCACTTGAGATGTGCAGGAGATTCGTGGGGGTGTGAGCATGCAGAGGCATGGCAAATATTGCATGCACAAGGAGCACAGGGACTATAAGAATGTGGAACAAAGAATAGATGAGGGTTGTTGTTATGGGGAAGGATTCAAGTGTGAGCAAGGAGGCAGAGCGCAGGAGAAGAAATGCACAACAGAGGAAGGTTGCATTGAAGGGATATGGTGCAGAGAGGATAAAAGGAAGAAGAACAGAAAGTGAAAGGGGCATGCAGAAGACACTGATGCAGACAGAGAAGAGTAGTGTAACATAACAACGACAAGACTGGTGAGCCATTGAATAACTTTATATCACTGTAATAAGTTTTAGTAACAAGGAATTTATATATCAGGGTGGTTGGGAGGTGCTAGGGAGGACTGGTGTCCTCAAAGGTTCAAGTGGGTTCTTGAATGCAGGGAGTTGGTGCTTCCTTC
>SNQJ01S0253856.1:0-12663 GCA_010110895.2 Picea sitchensis
GGTTGAGGGATTCATACACGCAGGAAATAAAAGTGGTTCTTAAGCGCACATCTGTTGGCCACCTTTGTAACCCCTGTTGGTACCCCTTCAAGTGGTAGCGCATCATAAAACACCTGTGTACGGATCGACCTAGATCTCCTGAATCCCTCTTTAGATAAACCGATCAACTACCTGACTGCTATAGTGCCACCGAGAACAACACTCGGGAAGATACTCTCTAGTACCTGGGTAGTCAAGTAGTATGGCTAAGGGTATGGTCTATCCTCCTTATTTATTGCCTTGAGATATTGGTCCGAGTACTACTGTTGGACCCCACACGTATATCAAAGAGCTATAGCACAGGGAAAACCCTTGTCTGTAGAACCCTTGAATACCTAACCCTTGGGGACAAAAACATAAAAAAATTAAAACAAACAAGATCTATTGCCACACAAATGTGTTCGGGTTGCCAAGTAACTAAACATTTATTCCCAGTTAATAATTTGGGCATTTCATCACTGCAGTATTCTTAAGACCAGAGTATAACTCTGCAGGTGAAAAAAAAAAAAGTCTGGAAATTTTTTCACCATTATTTGAGACCTATTCCATTGGATTCATCTCTTCTCCCTTATCACATTCCTACATATCATTTTTTGAATTTTTTTTGACCCCAGCTACCCCTTTTTGGTTCCCTCGTCCTCATGGCCCATACCCGTAGCTAAGACTTGGAAGCTCACTTCAATACCTTGCAATCTAGTCTCACCGAGACCCAACAATAAGTGAAACAACTCAATGCCAATGTTGCTGCCATCAATACAACCATGCAGTCCTCAATGGAGGAAATCAAACAAGACCTGACCACTCAGCTTGAATCTATCTTTTCATCACTCTACACCAATCTTCATATCCCTATAGATAACCCTTCCTCTGACTCACTTCCACATACTGAAGGTGAACATTCCTCTCATTCCCATAACTTTCAGCACCATCACTTTCAACGTGACCTATGCCTTCCATGGGTGGATGTGACCAAATTTGATGGCTCAGACCCCACTAGTTGGGTAACCCAAATGGAACATTATTTCTCTTTATACGACATTACATATGACTTGGCCAAACTCCGATATGGTGTTCTCCATCTAGATCAAGAACGTTGGCAATGGTGGTAATGGAGAAAAACTTTCTGTCAAGGGTATATTGCTTGGACACACTTTGTGGCAGAGCTTTATGAACACTTTGACACTGACACCAACCATTTGGGCCATTTGAAAAAGTTGAAACAATCATGAATAGTGGAAGACTTTATTGCTGACTTTGAGCACTTGAATATTCGGGCAGAGGGCATGTCTGATGCCTTTTTTCGAGAGTGTTTTATCAGTGGCCTCAAGGATGAGATTCAGGCCCATGTCCTCATGAATCGGCCTCAAAGTTGGGTGGAGGCTACTAAAAGAGCTAAAGAAGCACAACAAGTTGTATCTTCTCAAAATTGAAAACCCTCCTTTATCCCTCACCCTAAACCAATAAATCCCACTACTCCCTTCGCTCCACTAAAGATCCAAAAATTGACCAGGGCTGAAATGGCTAAACGCCAACTCAAAGGCCTTTGTTATAATTGTGATGACAAATATTTCCTGGGCCACAAGTGTAAGGAACAAAATATTTTTATGGCCATCTCCGAGGATATTTTGGAAGAGGATGTTGAAACTCCCCTTGTGTCTGAGTCACTTGAAACCACTGACATAACCCATCCCTCAGACCCTCCCGAAGTAGAACCAGTCATTTCCCTCAATGCTCTCACTGGCTTCTCCATTCCCCAAACCCTCAAGCTAATAGGTTACATCAAGCATAAAAAGGTCATCATTCTAGTTGATAGTGGAAGAAACCATCATTTTATTCATCACCGCATTGCCCAAGAAACACATTGCTACATCCATGCCTTCAATAATTTCCAAATCATGATTGCCAATGGTGGATCCATGAAATGTGGAGGGCGTTGTGAAAATGTGCATCTCCAAATTGGTGACTACCACCTGAAATATCATATGTTTGCTATCGACATGGGTGGTTGTGACATTGTGTTTGGTGCAGACTAGCTAAGGACTTTGGGTCCCATTCTCATGGATTTTAAGGAATTAACCATGCAATTTGACTAGGAGGGCCACCAATATAAGTTCCAAGGCATCATCACTAGTTCACTTGAGATCATTAGTTCCCATCGCATGGAAAAGCTGCTCAGAAAAGGTCATTTTGGTGTTATTTCCCAACTCCATGCCATACAAGCAACAGAGACACCCTCGGTGTCGCAAGACCTCCAAGCCATCCTTTCTAAACATCAAGTGGTATTTTCCACTCCCCAGGGATTCCCTCCTTCCCATGGTGTTCATGATCATTCCATTCCCCTTGTACCTGGAAGCCTTCCTCCCAATATCCGTTCGTATCATCACCCCTTTTCCCAAAAAAATGAAATTGAGAAAATGGTCTAGGAACTCCTTAATGCAGGCATTATCCGCCCTAGTATGAGCCCCTACTCTTCTCATGTGGTCATGGTCTCGAAGAAAGAAGGTTCTTGGTGAATGTGTCTTGACTTCCGTGCCCTCAACAAACTTACCATTAAAGACAAATTTCCCATTCCTTTCATTGATGACCTCCTGAATGAATTGAGTGGCACCCAATTCTTTACTAAACTTGATCTTCATTCGGGCTACCACCAGATACATATGAAAGAGGCAGACATTCCCAATATTGCCTTTAGAACTCTTGAGGGCCACTATGAGTTTTTGGTCATGCCCTTTGGCTTGTGTAATGCCCCCTCCACCTTCCAAAGCCTCATGAATCATGTCTTCCATCCTTTTCTCCGTCATTTTATCTTAGTTTTCTTTGATGATATCCTCATCTATAGAAAAACCTAGACAAACCATCTTTCTCATGTGGATCAAGTTCTCCATCTATTCTCTCAGCACCAACTTTTCCTGAAACAGTCTAAATGTGCTTTTGGCACCTCAGAAGTAGAATACTTGGGTCATCTGGTTGGCAAGGATGGCATCATGGTGGATCCTAAAAATATTGAAGCTATGCAAGAATGGCCTCACCCAAAGAATCTCAAAAGATTGCATGGATTTCTGGGCTTAACATGTTATTATCTCAAGTTTGTTAAGAATTATGGAAATATTGCAACACCTCTCACTGCTCTCCTAAAAAAAGAAATCTTTCACTTGGACTCCAACTGCTGCTCAAGTTTTTCAAACCTTGAAGATGGCCATGTGCACCACTCCAGTCCTGGCCCTTTCTAATTTCACAAATAACTTTGTCTTGGAATGTGATGCCCCAGGGAAAGGAATTAATGTTGTCCTTATGCAAGAGGGTCGACCTTTGGCCTTTACCAACAAGCAACTATCTGAAATAAATCTGGGCAAATCAATCTATGAAAAGGAAATTTTGGCTATTCTGCATGTCATTGATCTATGGTGTCATTATCTATTGGGGAAATGTTTCCAAATTAAGACAGACCATCAAAGCCTCAAGTATTTTCTAGAACAATGCATTTCCTCCCCAGAGCAACAAAAATGGGTGACTAAGCTCTTTGGATATGATTATGAGATCATTTACAAGAAAGGAAAAGACAATGTGGTTGTAGATGCACTTTCCCAAAAATATGAAGATGAAGGATCCCTTTTTTCTCTTTCCTTCATTGTACTAGATTGGATCCAAGCCATTCGCTAGGAATGGCTACAAGATCCCACAAGTTTGCATCTGATCCAACAATTTCATTCCAATGCTCCAACTTCCCCAGGGTACTCTTGGCTACATGATGAGATTCTCTACAAAGGCCATTTGTATTTAAGTAAACAATAAAAGCTTAAATCCACGATACTTTTTGAGCTTCATGCTACACCCACAGTGGGGCACTTCAGGTTCACCAAAACCTATGACAGGGTCAAACGTTCTTTTTTTCTGGGATGGCATGAAACATGACATTCGTAATTTTTTTGCTGAATGTGATGTGTGTCAACGCAACAAGGGAGAAACAGTCAAATATCTGGGCACACTACAACTACTTCTGATTCCACCTGCTATTTGGAAGGATATCTCTATGGATTTTATTATAGGCTTACCCAAATCGGGAAATAAATCAGTCATCATGGTGGTTGTTGATCACCTTTCCAAGTATGCTCATTTCTGCGCTCTTCAACACCCATTTATAGCATCCACGGTGGCTCAAATTTTCATGGATCAAGTCTTCAAGCTTCATGGCATGCTGCACTCTATTGTTTCTGATCATGACCCAAATTTCACAAGAAAGTTTTGGCAAGAATTGTTCAAGCTACAAGGCACCCAATTGCATCTTAGCACAACTTATCATCCTCAGACTGATGGTCAAACAAAAGTTGTCAACAAGTGTTTGGAAACATATTTGAGGTGTTTTGTCTCGAAAAAGAAAAATCAGTGGGCTCAATGGTTACCCCTATCTTAATGGTGGTACAACACTTCATACAATACAACTACACGCATGACTCCTTTTGAAGTGGTATATAGACAAAAACCACCTTCAGTTTTCTCATACTTACCTGGTGTCTCAAAGGTCCAAGCGGTTGAAAAAACACTTACATTTCGAGAGGCTATTCTCCGTACCCTCAAAGATAATTTGGTCATGGAACAAAATTGCATGAAGAAAAAAGCATATCAAGGTCACTCTAAACGACAATTTGCAGAAGGGGATCAGGTGTTTCTTCAACTACAACCTTACAAGAAAACTTCCCTCAAGGCCGAGCATTGTCGGAAGCTAGTGCCCAAATTTTATGGTACTTATACTGTTCTCAAGTGTGTGGGAAATGTAGCCTATCAGTTAGCTTTTCCTATTCATTCGAAGCTACATCCTGTTTTTCATGTTTCCTGCTTAAAGAAGGTGATTGGAACTAAGTGCCAAATTCAAACCAACCTTCCCGAGTTAGCTGAAGAAGGATCCATTTGGCTACAACCACAAGCAATTTTGGACCAGCGTAAGCGTTGCCTGCGTTAGAGAACCATCAAAGAAGTGTTAGGCCAATGGAAAGATACAAATCCAACAGATGCCACTTGGGAACCAACTACCATTCTGCAACAATTTCCACATCTTAAGCCTTAAGAACAAGACTATTTTTAAGGGGGAGGACATGTTAGGGTCCTAACCTGCACATAGGTAGAAAAATATATTCGGATGTAATAAAGGTCAATATTAATAAGGCCTTGCAATAAAATAGAATAAGTCGAATGTAAGAAGACCTAATAGAAGCTTTCGCTTCTAGAAGGATCTTCCTCTAGATGCTTATTTTGATAGACATATTTAGTATAAATAGGAGTCAAGGGTATGAGAACCCTAGCTTGGATATTATTGTAATAGAGCTCTGCTCGAATGGAGGTTTCCCCCTCGAAGAGGCCTGCGAACATTGCTCTCAGAATCAAAGTGCTATTTCTGTTGTTATTCTTATATCATTTCTGTGTTATTTTGGTGATTTTTCTGGTTATATTACTGTTATTCTGCCATTTCTAGCATTTTATTTCTATTTTGCATACTTTTTATATCTGGTATATTACACTAAGAATGAGCCAACAACCATGACTCTTGGTTTGAAGAAATAACACAACAACCGAATGGCAATCCACATGCAACTGGATAAGGGTTACAATCATGACTGTGAGGGAATAACCGACGGTAACACACATAACGAAACCCTCCACCATTAATATAGAGCGATATGTACGAAATTCACTTATTATCCACAAAGACCCATCACGATATTAAATTGACCGAGAAACTAGTCAATGCACAACTTAAACAAAACCCAATTCTTTTGCTTGAAATCCAAAACATTTTACAATCATCTCAGAGAGAAATAACACACATTACACAATCAAACTTCTCAGGAACACACAAATCCAAGCATCACTAAGCCATTATTTGTTCATACAAAAAGAATATTTCATGGATGGAGAGAAAAATAACCATACCTGTAACAAAACACTTAAAAGGGAAAGTTGGTCGAGCTTTCTTCTTTCCAAGAGTCTGAAATGCGGAGCTTCACAACCAACAAACCAAAAATTCAACAAGGAACAATGCTTGGGTGACGACTAATAAGGGGAGTATGGAGTGACGTGCAGTAAATGCATGTCACTTCCATATCCTGGCCTATTCAATTCGAAGTACGAGACAACCAAACATTCACCAGTCAATTAAACCATGTATTCAATGCCCAAACATTTGAAATCTGCGACGATATCCCTTGCATAGTGCACCATCCACTAACATTTACACATTAACCCTTGCCATCATTATATGCCATAACACATATTGCAATGCTATATGTGCCCAAATCAAATATAATGAAAATTACATAGCCACTAACCAACCATAGCATAATAGTTAGGACTAACACTAACATTGCTTTACTTTTCCATTTGCATATAACCCTTTATCATAGCTCAAACATAACTTCTTTTCCTTTAAGATTTTTTTCATAGGTTTTCTTTATTTGTTTTGATTATGTTATCACTAATATATCTCTTGTATATATGTGGATAGGTAATCGATCACAATGATTAGTGACATGGTTAAATCATAGCAACTGTAAATACATGCCCATCATAACAAAAAATGCTTTGAATTGCAGAAGCATACCATAAAATTCATCATCCACTTGTTACTATGTCAAAAAGAAACCAAGACTGCATTGCCAACCATGTAGGACAGTGTAAGAAACATCAAAACAACAACAGAAAAATGTGTGATATGTCTATCCTTGCACCTCTAGTCTACAAGGGGGTCCCACCTACTAGTATTATATTATTAGCATAGTTAAATAATAGGGATTTAGCAATAATTTGCGGGCAAAATTCATCGTTGAGATTTTATTCATCAACAATTAGGTCTACTACTTCTCTAGGGGTGTAATCCCTTTTACTTGCTAGAGAAAGTATCCCTAACAAGGTAAATATAGGAGGGTGTAAGACCTTTTAATCCTCCTAGCAACCTTCACAATGGTTTATTCAATAAACAATAATGATAAACTTGGTGGAAGATGTATGCCCTTATACTCCTCCAAGGATCTAGCGAAGAAAAACTATGAAACAAGAAAGAATAACTAACAATATGCATATTTTTCTTACCAATTCCAAGATAAATGCAAGATAAACCCTTATTCACCAAGAAAATTTCATCACCATAACAAAATAATAGCCTCCAAGAGATAGCGCAACACTTAGCTCCACAAGACAAGTATAAACTATATGTTGGGGAGGCATTTTGGATAAGCTCCAGGATCTAATCCAGAGGGATATCAAAGGGTAAAAGAAAACTAAAATATGGACCATAGCACGTGACAAAAGAAAAAGTCAAGGAGTCAAAGACTGTGACACAAGGATGCGCAGTGGACCAACGCGCAAAAGGCATAAAATGGTTATAAACCATAGGGTTTGGGACGTTTTGTCCACTTTTGTAACGGCTTTGGGGGACACTTTGCCCACTTTTGCAATGGGATTATCCCTATTGGTATGTATAAATATATAAGAAAGGAAATAGAGAAGTATATCAGAAGGAGAATATGATGCGGGAGTAAGTGTGTGATGGTGAATAGAGTCGGGTGAAGGTAGAGATATATAGTATGACTGAGGAGTGAACTCACACTGCAACATAATGGATAGGTAGTTTTGGGATGAGGTTACTATTGCATATTTTCTAGTGCAGTGCATCGTTGTAAGAAATATATTAATGAATAATATAAGAAGCCATCTGTTGTGGACGTAGCCCAATATTGGGTGAACCACGTAAATCTGTGTGTTATGGTGTGGTTGTAGTTTATGTTGTTTCTTGATTTATGCTGAATGAATGGATCATATATCAGAAGCATGATAGACATACAATTAAACAATTTATACATTGTTATCACATCGTAGAGGAGGAAGATCCAACATAAGATAATCCTCCCAACATACATATTCCATAAGTGGAAGGTGAAAGGGAAGTATAAGGCCCTAAGCTAGATTCAAAAGATTACGCTGCACCATTAAAGATCAAGAAGGTCAACATTGGGATTGCAGAAAACCCAAAGATGGCTAGTATTGGAGATTATTAGGACAATCAAACAATAAAGAGGATCACATAATTACTATGCGAGTACAATGACTTATTCCCAACAACATTCTTAGAGATGAAGGGGTTAGAAGGAGAGCTAGGAGAGATGAATATACCTTTGAAGCCAGAAGCAAGACCTATAATACAAAGGCCTTACAGATTAAATCCAATATATAAAGAGAAGGTGAAGACAAAAATTAACAAGATGCTAGAAGTTGGTGTCATAGAATCTGTATAAGAGTTAGAATGGATTAGTCCTATGGTGGTACATGAAAAGAAGCAAGGAGGGATCAAGATTTGTGTAGATTTGAGAAAATTGAATGATTCTTGCCTACACGATCCTTTTCCTACCCCATTAAGTTTTGGAGAATGTAGGGGGTTAAGAAGATTATTCTTTTATAGATGGATTTTCAGGTTATCATCAGATCATGATTGTGCCAAAAGATAGGAATAAGACAACATTTTCTATAGAGTGGGGCTCATTTCCGTATACAGTTATGACATTTGGATTGAAGAATGAACCAACCATTTTTTCAAGGGTAGTAGTAGCAGCTTTTAAAGACTTTATTCACAAAATTTTGGAGGTTTACTTAGATGATTGGACAGTGTTTAGTTTGTTGAAGGATCATGTTGAAGTATTAAGGTTGATGTTAGACAGATGAAAATAATGTCAGATCTCATTAAATATTAAGAAGTGTATTTTCAACGCACCTTTTGGGATTTTGTTAGGACATGTGGTGTGTAAACAAGGTCTTATAGTTGATATTGCTAAAATTGTTGTTATAATTAACTTACCACCACCAAAGTCAGTGCGCCAATTGAAGAGTACATTGAGACATACATGATACTATAGGAAATTCATAAGAGGATATGCACATATTACTGTGCCAATGGAGAAGTTGTTGAAGAAGGACACTAAGTATCAGTGGAATGATGAATTCCATCATAGTTTTGATATTTTGAAGGAGAAGATGGTTATTGCACCGATTTTAGTATTTCCAGACTGGGCAAAAGAACTTCATGTTCATGTGGATGCATCTGCAATAGCACTAAGATATGTATTAACCCAAAGAAGAGAAGGAGATATAGATAACCCTATTGCATTTGCAAGCAAAAAATTATCATATTCAAAACATAACTATAACACTACAGAAAGGGAAGGATTAACTATGGTGTATGCTTTGCAGAAGTACATATATTATTTGTTAATATTATCAGTTAATTACATGTCATTTATACAAACTTGGAGCATATAGCATCTTAAGGATATGTTTGATGGAGCATGAAAGACCCATTATTTTAGCAGAGGCACATGAAGGAATTGTAGGAGGGAATTACATAGGAAAAGTTACCACACATAAGGTATTGCATGTAGGATTATGGTGGCCAAAAGTTCACAAGCATTCAAAGGAATACTGCCATAAGTGTGATGTTTGTCAAAGAGTTGGGAAGCCATCTAGGAGGGATGAGATGCCACTGAGACCACATGTTACTTTACAAGTGTTTGATAAGTGGGAAATATATTTTGTAGGTCCAATTAATCCACCAACAAGAAGATCAGGGGCCAGATACATTATTACAATGAAAAAATACTTGAACAGATGGGAAGAGGCAACACCAGTAAAGGATTGCAGTGCAGAGACAACAAAACACTTTTTATTTGAGCATGTAGTGACAAGATTTGGATGTCCAAGAATATTGATGAGTGATCAAGGGACTCACTTCATCAACAATACAATTGAGGCAATGCTTGAAGAATTTAAGATACATCACCGAAAGATCACTGCTTTCCACCCTCAAGCTAATGGGACATTGTAAGCCTTCAACACAATTTTGGAGAATGCCTTGACAAAGATTTGTGATGTAAACAAAGATGATTGGGATTTGAAGGTAACGACAATAATTTGGGCTTATAGAACTACCTGGAAGAAAATAACAGGACAAACACCCTTTAAATTGGTGTATGGACATGAGGCAGTAGTTCCCTTAGATTATTTGATACCAAGTCTATGCATTGCAACAATTACATATATGACAGAAAGTGGCGCGATGCAGGAAATATTGGCTCAACTGATGGAATTATAAGAGAAAACAATCATGGCAAGTTTCCCTCAAGAGGTATATAAAGCAAAGGATAAAGCATGGCATGACAGACATATCGAGAAGAAGAAGTTTAAGAAAGGAGATTTGGTTCTCCTCTATGACAACAAGTATTTGCAACACCTAGGGAAGCTTAGAATGCATTGGCTAGGGCCATATCAAATAAAGTATGTCACAGATGGAGGTGTTGTACAATTTTAAGACTTAGCAGGAAAGGAAGTTCAATGAATGGTGAATGGAAGTCGACTTAAACTGTATAGGGACAATCAACCTACTAACTCTTAGTAGTCGCAGTGCGACAAGTAGACTTGTACATATTGTAAATAGTAGGAGTTAAAAGAAGAAAAAATAAGATAAAAGTAGAAAAATGAAGAAAAAGCCAAAAATAAGTAGCTAGAGGAATAAGTGACATACAAATAGTTGGGAATGACAACGCCCAACATACATAAATTGGTGCAACATAATTCAAAAGATCGCACACAAGAAAATTAGACACAATGTAATGGAACGAAGAAATAATTCGAAAAATGAAAAACAAGTGAACGAAAAAGATCAAACGCGTCAGAACATTAATGACAAGGTTTATAAGAAGGAAAAAGATAGGAAGGGTTCAACACTTAGAGATTTTTGAGAAACAGAGCACTTGAGAGTGCGAACAGAGGGTGATTGAGCTAGAGAGATAGGCATTCATGCACAAGGCAAGTAATATGGCACCTTTGAAGGTTGGCACTTGTTGGGCCCAAGATATGATCAATTTATGACAATTATTAGACACTTTTTGCTGAATGTACATATGTATTTTTCACGTTTGAAGGAGATTTTTGAAGAATTTTATGATAAAACGGTATGATCGACACTAGGTACATATGATTTGTGTTTAATGATTATATTGAGTATAATTCATCGTGTTTTTATGCTTCCAAGGATCTGATTCACATTTTTTGGTGTTACAGGGCGAAAACACACCACATTTATGCTTCCGACACTCAGTCCAACACTCCTTCCAACACTTGTTCCGGTACCTGATCCGACACCGCGTCTTGCACAAAAATGAAGGGTGACTTGGTAGTTATGGTATTGGTGACCAATGATGGGTGAATGGGGAACGTGGGTTTTGTTCATGATTTCCCCCTTCAACTACTGAACTTCCAAAAAATCAGTTTTAGTTGTTCAAGAGGGCGATTATTGGCTCACTCTGTTTCAACAATTAGGGCATCATTTAATGTAAATTGCCGAATTTAGAAGTGGTTCGACCCTCCTGTGGTCGACCACTTGGTCTGTAAACATTATAAATACCACTGTGGTGGTCAGACGATTGTTAAGCCTTAGAAGCATCAGTTTGATAGAGAGAAACAAGATTTTACTCTGTTTTGCTATATTACATTGCTAGATTATATAAGAACTGCGTTTTTGAGTTTTTATGGTGAATTCATCTTACTGAGCTCGTGGTGTTCTTTTAGAAAGTGACCACGACTTGCTGGGGGGCCCACCAATAGTCTGGTAACTATTCTTTAGTTTGTTTATGCATTTTATAGTTTAGTTGTTCTCTTTATTTCCTATACACGCATTTTCATTGTGTTAATTAGTTTGTTGTTATAGTTTAATTCCTTTGATTCTCTTTTGAGGTTAGTATGACAGATTGTGTTAGCATGCATTGATATTGTAGTTAGGAATGAATTTTCAAACCCATAGACTAACCCCATGTGCAATTAGATATTATATTATGTCTTTATTTATGACTTTAGAATCAAATTTAAAACATAATTTTAAATAGAATAGAATAGAGTTTTAATTTGGGTTTTCTTTGACAAGGATTTGATGGATGGATAGAGTTAATTTCAGTTTTTAATGACAGATTGCTTATTTCAGTTTTATATAGATCTTGCTTACTTAGTTGTTGGCTAATACATTTGGTAGTTTACTTTTTAATGTCATGTCTTACTTTCTATTCTTAAGCATTTTCTTATTGCAGTTTGAATTGTTACAATAGATATAGCATAGTTTCATTTTATGTACTTTCTTTCCTACAATTAGATTGCAATTACAATTCTTAGTTAATGATTGGATTTAATTATGAAGTTTGTTTACATAGCGTAGAAGTACAATTAAAATCTCGTTATATTTTTTATGGTTAATACATGGTTAATAATTCATGAATATGCAGGGTAATTAACATTGTTTTCGTAATGGCTAAATTCTCATTGGATTGTTTACTCCATACCTTTCACTTTGCTATTGAGATCAATGTTGAGCTTATACCACTTGAATTATACTTTGTTGTCAAGTTCCATCGAGATATCATACAACACTAGAGACATTCACACAACCACCAACATTATATTTGAGTTTTCATAGGTTAAAAGATAGTTTTCCTGTTTTCATAGGTTAAATGATATAGTTTCCTGCTTTCATAGATCAGAAAATATAGTTTCTTGCTTTCATAGCTTAAAAGATAGTTTTATTGCTTCTTCTGGATAGGT
>SNQJ01S0253857.1:0-12663 GCA_010110895.2 Picea sitchensis
GAACTATGACCTGTGGAGCTACACCCTCTGGAACTATGCCCTCTGGAACTATGACCTCTGGAACTATTACCTTTGGAACAACACCCTCTGGAACTATGCCCTTTGGAACTATGACCTATGGAACTATGCCCTCTGGAACTATGCCCTCTAGATCTATGACCTCTGGAACTATGACCTCTAGAATTATGCCCTGTGGAACTATGACCTGTTGAACTGTGACATCTGGAACTACGACCTGTGGAACTACACCCTCCAGAACTAAGACATGTGGAACTTTGACCTTTGGAACTAAAACCTCTGGAACTGTTACTTGTGGAACTACACCCTCTGGAAATATGACCTCTAGAACTATGACCTCTAGAACTATGCCCTCTGGAACTATGACCTTTGGAATTGTGACCTATGGAACTATGACCTGGGGAACTATGCCCTCTAGAACTATGACTTGTGGAACTATGCCCTCTGGAACTATGACCTGTGGAACTATGCCCTCTGGAACTATGGCCTCTGGAACTATGACCTGTGGAACTATGACCTGTGGAACTGTGACTTGTGGAACTATGCCCTCTAGAACTATGACCTCTGGAACTCTGACCTCTAGAACTACACCCTGCAAAACTATGACCTGTGGAACTGTGACCTATGGAACTATGACCTGTGGAACTACGCCCTCTGGAACTATGACCTGTGGAACTATGCCCTCTGGAACTATGACCTGTGGAACTACGCCCTCTGGAACTATGCCCTCTGGAACTATGACCTATGGAGCTACGCCCTTTGGAACTATGACCTATGGAACTACACCCTCTGGAACTACGACCTATGGAATTGTGACTTGTGGAACTACGCCCTCTAGAACTATGACCTCTAGAACTATGACCGCTAGAAATACGCCCTATAGAACTATGCCCTATGGAACTATGACCCTCTGGAACTATGACCTGTGGAACTATGCCCTCTAGAACTATGACCTATGGAGCTATGCCCTCTAGAACTATGCCATCTGGAACTGTGACCTGTGGAACTGTGACTTGTGTAATTACACCCTCTAGAATTAGGCCCTCTGGAACTATGACCTGTGGAATTGTGACCTGTGGAACTATGACCTGTGGAACTATGCCCTCTGGAACTATTCCCTTTGGAACTATGCCCTTTGGAACTATGACCTGTGGAACTACGCCCTCTGGAACTACGCCCTCTGGAACTATGCCCTCTGGAACTATGCCCTTTGGAACTATGACCTCTGGAACTACGCCCTCTGGAACTTGTTATCACTCCAGGAAACTCTCCTAGGCTACATCTCAGAGATTCCTGGTAACTTAACCTTTTTGTAACTATTTTCTCAATAATGGGTGTGGGTTTGGATCAAGATGAATATATTAAATCACTGGATTGTATCTTTAAGACAGTCTAGCTATATTCATGCAATACAAGGCCTTCAACAACTATTATCATATAGGTGTGTAAATCAAATGGATAAGAAAACCAATCAATTAACCAGAACATACATAGGAAATATATATGATGGGTCAATAAACTAGCAAAGGATGCTTATGATTCTTGCTTAACAATAAAATGTAAGATGACAGTTACCATGGGACCATTAAACATAGACAAAGTAATACTTTCGACTCATAGGCATATAAAAAGATAGAAGAAAGTCTGACAATAACAATGAAAGAAGCTTGCAGGGTTAATATATTAAAGAAAGTGCCTTTTTCACAATAACACTGGATTATAGAACTCAAAATTGAACCTTCAGCCTCAAGGACTGAATTTCCCCCCCATTTTTACATCAATATTCTATGGCTTTATATCCTTTACATGAGAAATCTAGATCCTGAAAAGTAGGATCAAATTTACTTAAAATAGACAGTCAAAAACTGTCACAAAAGAATAGGAAGAGGTCCTAAAAACTAGGTCAACTCATCTTAATGATCTTTATCTCCTTCAAAATATTTTCCAAGTGTAGAAAACCTTCCAAGGCTGTTGAATATCCATAGAAAACCAAATGGGCCGAATTTGCTATTTTTAGCCAAAAATTGTTTTCTATGCCCAGAAAATAGGTGGTTATTTCCATTTTTCCACCATCTAAAACACCTCATACATCAACAAAAAACCTTAAATCTAATGTATTTAATTGTCATGCATCTTAAGAAACCATTCTCGAGATGTTTGGATGAGAAAAAGTTAGATCTGGGCAAAAATACGACCTCTCTGCCATGTCTGTGCTTTCAGTGGCTAATGAACAATTGAAATGTTTGCCTAAGCCACCGAACATTCTGGAAATATTCCTCTCAAAGATTCGCCCATATATCTCAAATAAAAATAGAGTTTGGAAAAATGAGAGAGGTTTTTGTATATAGGTTTGTTGTGAGAAAAAACCTCTCTCAGTTATTTTATATTCAGTTTTATTTGCCCGTGATCTTCATTTCACAAACATGTTTCAAACAAGTAAATTCTGAGATCCGAAAATTAGGGCTCAGAGATGAATTCGATTCTCCCAATATATGATACTTGTAGGAAATATGAGAGAGGTTATTGGTATTTGATATGTTATACACAAAAACCTCCGACCGTTTCTCAAAATGATCTTCCAGTTGCTCAAAATCATCGTTTGGAAATGATGACTCAACCTAGTAAAATCACAGAATTGTTGCACTTTCGGTGGCTTAGAAGCCCTTTTGGAAAGGCGCTTAGCTACCGAAACCTGAGTTTTGACTTTTTTGAAGGGAAAACCAAATCAAATGTTTTTCAAACTTTATTACAAACTTAAGTCTCTAAAAAATGAACCTTAAAAAATTTCGAAATGTATTTTTCAATGACTTCCTATCACCTAAAATAAACAAATTTGACTGTGTTATATGAGGAGATAACATCTGGCTCCTTCTGGGGATGAAAGCCTCCCTATGAGGTTTCAATAACCTCAGCTCCAATGCCTTTCCCGTTGGGCTATGGAGTCATTTGGCCTATGCAACTGAACTTCTGCAAACCTGTAACTTGCTTGTAGCCTTTACTATTGGCCTATGGAGTCGTTTGGCCTTTAGAAATGATCCACTGCAAACCTATAGCCTTGAAATTCTCCATAGTCTTTTACAGTTGTAGTGATCTTCAGATGCTGATGGATGAGGTCGAAAATGCCACCCTGAAAAACCAGTCATCTTTTGCCAAAAATAGATAAGAAGTTTTATCTTCCTCACACTGCTGACACCTCCAAAACTGAAACAGAGAAATAAAAATGATGCTCTAAATTATGATCATCACTTTGGAACCTTTCTCGTGCCAAGTGGAACAAAAACACTTAGATCTGTGCAAAAATTGTAGCATTCTACCCTATTCTGTGATTTCGGTGGCTAGGAGAGCCAAAATTCTAACCTGTAAGCTACTAAAAGCTCTGCTTTCGGTGGCTAAAAACAACTGTGAAAGCCTGCCTAAGCCACTGAAATCTTTGTTTTGAAACTGGCTTTCAAAATTGCAAAAATGTGTTTCCTTCCATCTTTTGATCTTCACTTCTGCTCCTTTGAGGCTTTAGCAGCCTGAGAAGAGTCTGGGTTATCAACAGAGTTGATATCTTCCCCTAGATTATCAACAAGATTAGTGGTTTCTTCTACTAGGGTTTACAGAGAAATATGTTCCTTAGGTCTTGGAGGCATCATTTTGATTCTTAGCATCCTGATCTTCCTATACAACTTAGCATCAAAATTTGGTTCCTTTTCTCCAGCTTAGCATATTGTTTAGAAAGCCTTTGGTGAGAATCATACAACTCAATATCTTATTCTGTCAAAGTTTGATTACTAATCTTAATTTCTCTGTCAAGGAGTCCAAGATCATATACTTGTCTTAGCATTTGATTGATTTTTGACAATTTGGGATTGTTGGTTGATGCATCATCATTTTGCAGCTCCTTCTCTTCCTTAGGTGTAGGTGAAGGAAAATTTGCATACTCTGTCATCTGTTTTCCAGCTGGGACTGCTCCTTGAAGATCTGGCTCTGCTATAGTTTCCTCATGCTCTGCTGCAACCTACTGTAACCATTTCCAAAATTTGTATTACCAAGCTTCAAATATCCACTTGTCAATTCATAGCCATTTATAATGTTCCATATGGATTAGTAAGAGGTCTGGGAGGAAAATTATAGGTTGAAAAATCCATGCATTGGATGAATAGGTGGGGGTGGCACTTGACTAGAACTAACACTGCTATTATCACTTGTTTGAGATCCACCTTGACTAAGCACCTCCAAAATCAAAACAGAACCTTGATAATGATGACTTTAATTATTATCTATCATTTGGAACTGTCCTCATGGCATTCGGATCAAGGGAACTGAGATCTGTGCAAAAATAGTAGCATTCTTCCCTATTATGTTCTTTCGGTGGCTAGGGACAACTATGCAAACTGAAATAGCCACTGAAAAGGTAGGCTTTCAAAATTGCAAAAATGCATTTCTTTCTACCTCACCATTGTTGGACAACATCGAGCTTATATGATTTCATATCATCAGACCTCTAATTCAATTAGCACATTTATATGTAGTAAGAGAATGCCCTTTTTCTTTGAGTTGAACAAATGTTTTGTGTGTTAACACTCCAATCTTTTGTAGATTCTTTGATTGGACTTTGCATTCCCCTTTCTCTTCTTGCTGGCGATGATACTTGGAAAATATGGAAAATATGCTCAGTGTTTGAGTTAATTCAACACTTTGCTTCTGTAGAGTCTAGTAGCTACCCTCAATTTCTTCATGCCTGCGTAAAATGCTCATTATTTTTGTTTGAAAAAATTGATCAAAAGCCCAAAAAAATCATTATTCCATCGTTAAGAAAAAGTGCTTGCAGATGCCATTGGACTTCCGTGCTCATGGAACCATCCTCATAATCATTTCAAGAGTGTGATGTGCAACCTGTTGTGGGATTTCTTTCTCCTTGTGCTCAGCATCAGGAGTCAACATACTGGGTTTTAACAAAATTTCCTCGAACAACACATTGTTCTCTGCCAAGTAGAAGAAAACCTCAATCCAAACTTTCTCTACCACTTCAAGGTTTTTATCAATGAAATGGTCTCCATCCAGCAGAATATTTGGCTCCACAATGGGCACAAGGCCATTGTCCCGAGACAGGGTAACATAACGTGCAAGTCCCCAGGAAGCTTTTCTTATTTAAGAAAATTGAAATCAATCTATCTGTTCATATGAAGATCTTATTCAGCTGCCTACTCCTACTTCTAACTAAATCTGAAATTTGGTTAAGTAAAGGCGAACTTCCACAGTAACCATTCAAGAAATTTCAAAACTGATATGAGCATGTCTCTATCACTCATCATTAGACAATGTCTAAAACATATTATCAATGATAAAAAAATCTTCAAGAATGAAAACTCACCCGAGAGTGCTGGTGGGATAATGAAGTTTAAAATTTTCAATTGATCTAAAATATATGATTCCATCAAGGCTGCAACCAGATCTTTAAACACGTACAAATATGGTTGCTCAACAATTGGTGAAGAAAAAGGCATCATCATTTTTTGATCTAATCCTTTCTTCTCCCCTTTATCATATTCATCACATATGGGAACATCAAGATAGAATCCAAATGGAAAAGATGAAGGTTTCTGCATAGAATTATCAGCAGTATGGCTTTGAAACAGATCTGAAACAACATCTCCTCTTTCCTTATCATTATCATCATGTTCATCTAGATTTGAATAAACAGGTTCATCTAAATCATCCTCAATAATGAAATCATCAATATTTTCTGGTAGATCTTCTTCATGAGAAGTAGTAATAAAAAGAACTTGAATTTCATCCATATATGTATCTTCATTAATATATCCACTTTCATCCTCCCTACTAGAAGAAACAATATGTTGAATATCTAAATGAAACTCCTCACAGTAATGCTCAAACAGAAGTTCCTGAGAAAAATGCCTTTTGCAATGCTCATGGAATACTCTGTGAAACTCTTTCAAAGATGAAATACTAGAAGGAGTTAATGAGAAATACCACTTACGTGCATCACCCTCCAATGAATAGAAAAACATCTTCATGAGCACATCTTCATCATGTATATGTAACTGAGCCATGCATTGATGAAATCTGATGAGGTGATCTGAAGGATTATCCTCTTTCTCTTCTCTGAACCGTGGAAGGTAGTCTCCCGAAATATCCATAAAAGGTACTGGATGTGGGAAACCAGGAATTGCAGAAAATTTAAGAGGTGCAAACCTCCTAGCCAAAAGAGCAGCAAATGCCTTTGACATTTGAAGACAATCGAGTCTCCACTGAATTTGTCCTTTGTGTAGTCGCCAGATAGAAGATTACAACCAATATGATGTCCAACCTTTGTCTATCATCAAAATCTATAACTATGTCGTCTCCCAGGGAAGTTGAGATTCAATCTCCTCTCTCCGGCAACGGTGCCAATTTGTTATCACTCCAGGAAACTCTCCTAGGCTCTATCTCAGAGATGCCTAGTAACTTAACCTTCTTGTAACTATTTTCTCAATAATGGGTGTGGGTTTGGATCAAGATGAATATATTAAATCACTGGATTGTATCTCAAGATAGTCTAGCTATATTCATGCAATACAAGGCCTTCAAGAGCTATTATCAGATAGGATTGTAAATCAAATGGGTAAGAAAACCAATCAATTAACCAGAACATACATAGGAAATCTATATGATGGGTCAATAAACTAGAAAAGGATGCTTATGATTCTTGCTTAACAATCAAAGGTAAGATGAAAGTTACCATGGGACCATTAAACATAGACAAAGGAATACTTTCAACTCATAGGCATAGAAAAAGATAGAAGAAAGTCTGACAATAACAATGAAAGAAGCTTGCATGCTTACTATATTAAAGAAAGTGTATTTTTCACAATAACATTGGATTATAGAACTCAAAATCGAACCTTCAGCCTTAAGGACTGAATTTCCCCCCCATTGTTACATCAATATTCTATGGCTTTATAGCCTTTACATGAGAAATCTAGATCCTGAAAAGTAGGATCGGATTTACTTAAAATAGACAATCAAAAACTGTCACAAAAGAATAGGAAGAGATCCTAAAAACTAGGTCAACTCCTAATATTTTATGATCTTAATCTCCTTCAAAATATTTTCCAAGTGTAGAAAACCTTCCAAGGCTGTTGAATATCCATAGAAAACCAGATGGGCCAAATTTTCTATTTTTAACCAAAAATTGTTTTCTATGCCCAGAAAATAGGTGGTTATTTCCATTTTGCCACCATCTAAAACACCTCATACATCAAGACAAAACCTTAAATATAATGTATTTAATTATCATGCATCTTAAGAAACCATTCTTGAGATGTTGGCTGCGAAAAATTTAGATCTGGGCAAAAATACAACCTCTCTGCCATGTCTATGCTTTCGGTGGCTAATGAACAGTTGAAATGTTCACCTAAGCCACCGAAAATTCTGGAAATATTCCTCTCAAATATTCGCCCATATATATCAAATAAAAATATATTTTAGAAAATGGAGAGAGGGTTTTGTATATCGGTTTTTTTTGAGAAAAAACCTCTCTCATTTATTTTAGATTCATTTTTATTTTCCCGTGATATTCATTTCAAAAACATGTGTCAAACAGGTAAATTCTGAGATCCGAAAATTAGGGCTCAGAGATGATTTCGATTATCCCAATATATGACACCTATAGGAAAATTGAAAGAGGTTATTGGTATTTGATATATTAGGCACAAAAATTTCTGACCGTTTCTCAAAATGATCTTCCAGTTGCTCAAAATAATTGTTTGAAAATGATGACTCAACCTAGTAAAAACACAAAATTTCTGCACTTTCGGTGGCTTAGAAGCCCTTTTGGAAAGGCTCATAGCTACCGAAACCTAAGTTTTGACTTTTTTGAAGGGAAAACCAAATTAAATTCTTTTCAAACTTTATTACAAACCTAAGGCTCTAAAAAATGAACCTTAAAAATTTTAGAAGTGTATTTTTCAATGACTTCCTATCACCTAAAATAAACAAATTTGGCTGTGTTATTTGAGGAGATAACATAACTATGACCTTTGGAACTATGACCTCTAGAACTACGCCCTGTGGAACTATGACCCCTCGAACTATGACATATGGAACTATGACTTGTGGAACTACGTCCTCTGGAAATATGACCCATGGAACTATGACTTGGAGAACTACGCCTTCTGGAACTATGACCTATGGAACTATGACCTCTAGAACTATGCCCTCTGGAAATATGACCTGTGGAATTGTGACCTGTGGAACTATGCCCTCTGGAACTGTGACCTATGGAACTGTGACATGTAGTTCCAGAGGGCATAGTTCCACAGTTCATAGTTCCAAAGGGCATAGTTCCATAGGTCATAGTTCCACAGGTCACAATTACACAGGTCATAGTTCCAGAGGGCGCAGTTCTACATGTCATAGTTTTAGAGGTCATAGTTCCAGAGGGCATAGTTCCACAAGTCATAGTTCCATAGGTCATAGTTCCAGAGGGCGTAGTTCCACAGGTCAAAGTTTTGGAGAGCTTAGTTCCACGGGTCATAGTTCCACATGTCACAGTTCCACAGGTCATATTTCCAGAGGGTGTAGTTCTACATATCATAGTTTCAAAGGTCATAGTTCCAGAGGGCGTAGTTCCATAAGTCACAGTTCCACAGGTCATAGTTCTAGAGGGCGTAGTTCCACAGGTCAAATTTCTGGAGGGCGTAGTTCCACAGGTCATAGTTTCACATGTCACAGTTCCACAAGTCATAGTTCCACATGGCATAGTTCTAGAGATCATAGTTCCAAAGGTCATAGTTCCAGAGGGTGTAGTTCCAGAGAGCGTAGTTCCAGAGGTCATAGTTCCAAAGGATGTGGTTCCATAGGGCGTAGTTCCAAGGTCATAGTTCCAGAGGGTGTAGTTCCAGAGGGCGTAGTTCCATAGGACATAGTTCCAAAGGGTGTAGTTCCAGAGGGCGTAGTTCCAAAGGTCATAGCTCCAGAGGGCATAGTTCCACAAGTCATAGTTCCAGAGGACCTAGTTCTAGAGGGCATAGTTCCACAAGTCACAGTTCCAGAGGTCATAGTTCCAAAGGTCATAGTTCCAGAGGGCGTAGTTCCACAGGTCATAGTTCCATAGCTCACAATTCAAGAGGTGATAGTTCCAGAGGGAGTAGTTCTAGAGGTCATAGTTCCAGAGGGCATATTTCCACAAGTCACAGTTCCACAGGTCATAGTTCCAGAGGGCGTAGTTCCACAGGTCGTAGTTCTGGAGGGCGTAGTTCCACAGGTCATAGTTTCACATGTCACAGTTCCACAAGTCATAGTTCGACAGGGCATAGTTCTAGAGGTCATAGTTCCAGAGGGGGTAGTTCCATAGGTCATAGTTCTAAAGGGCGTAGTTCCAGAGGGCGTAGTTCTAGAGGTCATAGTTCCAGAGGGTGTAGTTCCAGAGGGTGTAGTTCCACGGGTCATAGTTCCAAAGGGCACAGTTCTAGAGGGTGTAGTTCCAGAGGCCATAGCTCCAGAGCGCGTAGTTCCACAGGTCAGAGTTCCAGAGGTCACAATTCCATAGGTCATAGTTCCAGAGGGCCTAGTTCTGGAGGGTGTAGTTACACAAGTCACAGTTCCAGAGGTCATAGTTCTAGAGGGCATAGTTCCACAGGTCATAGTTCCAGAGGGCATAGTTCCAGAGTTCACAGTTCCACAGGTCATAGTTCTACAGGGCGTAGTTCTAGAGTCATAGTTCCAGAGGTCATAGTTCCAGAGGGCGTAGTTCCACAAGTCATAGTTCCACAGGTCATATTTCCAGAGGTCATAGTTCCAGAGGGTGTAGTTCCATAGGTCACAGTTCCAGAGGGCATAGTTCAACAGGTCATAGTTCCAAATGGCGTAGTTCCAGAGGGCGTAGTTCCAAACATCATAGTTCCAGAGGGCATAGTTCCATAGTTCATAGTTCCACAGGTCACAGTTCCATAGGTCATAGTTCTACAGGGCATAGTTCTAGAGGTTAGAGTTCCAGAGGTCATAGTTCCAAAGGGTGTAGTTCCACAAGTCATAGTTCCACAGGTCATAGTTCCACAGGTCATAGTTCCATAGGTCATAGTTCCAGAGGGTGTAGTTCCAGAGGGCATAGTTCCAGACGACATAGTTCCAGAGGGCGTAGTTCCATAGGTCATAGTTCTAGAGGGCGTAGTTCCACTGGTCATATTTCCATAGGTCACAATTCCACAGGTCATAGTTATAGAGAGTGTAGTTCGAGAGGTCATAGTTCCAGAGGTCATAGTTCCAGAGGGGGTAGTTCCACAAGTCACAGTTCCACAGGTCATAGTTCCAGAGGGCATAGTTCCATAGGTCAAAGTTCCATAGGTCATAGTTCTAGAGGGCATAGTTCCACAGGTCATAGTTCCATATGTCATAGTTCAACAGGTCATATTTCCACAGGGCGTAGTTCTAGAGGTCATATGTCACACACCCACTACGGCATAATGAAATTTTCACTTTTCCTCAAGGGACAGAATCCCCGAGGTCCTATGGGGGCCTAGCACAGGCTAGTTCTTCCCTGTTCACTGCCCTGTGATCGTGGGTTAGGACCACATGCCAAACAAACCAGGCGCCTTTTCGTGTTTCGTGACACAGCGATATAAATGAGTCCAATCTTAAAGGTAGAATGGAGAGGGGGCTTCAGAATGAAACCCTAGCTATAGATCTGGGCATGCAGATTATGGTCATCCAGATCTACCGACTGCTTAACGACAAAGCACTAGCTCCCTTTCTTTAGTCCCTAGTTCTATAGGACCACATACGCGCCTAAATGAAGGCGCCTTTCACAACTCACGACCTCGCGAGTCGTGAGTCAAATACCCTCGAATTTTCTTCACAAATCGTCGATACCTGAGATCACGAAATGGGTATAGCTTCCTTCTTTCAGCGTCTTCTATGCGTGATCGCTGGCTAGGCTAAATGCTAGTTCGACTCGCTATTCGTCGCTTCATGAGTTCAACGGTTGCACTCTCGTTCCTTCCTTATGCGATCCTCCGAGACTTGAAAGTCAACGAAGGTTGACCTTCCTTTCACACTTCTCACAACTTGCCACTTCGCGAGTTATAGCGTCAAATCTTGGCACCTTCCCTTCACGAACCCCCGAGAGGCGATATTTAATTTTCCCTCTCGCGTTCTCGCTACTCATGACTTTGCAATTCCAAGGGTTGAGCTCTCATGCTCTTATCCTGCGAATCCCCAAGATGCGAGAAGTCAATGGAGCATTGACTCCCTTCTCCAGGCGATGTGTGTCCACCCGTCAATCACACGGGCCCCACCTTGATGTTTTTCCATGTGTTCTCTCATGCTTGACTCTCGGCACTTCGCTACTCATGAAGTCATAAACGACTCCTTTCAACCTCTGAACTCGTGAGATCCCTCGATCTCTGCCACTTGTCCTCCTCGGATGGATGATCCTGATCCTCTCGCGACTTCGCCACTCGTGACTTGGAGCACCCAACCTTTAGGCTCTTACCTTGCGAACCTCCGAGTTTGCAAGATCGCTCAATCTCTGCCACCTATCCTCCTTAGATGGATGGTCCTGATCCTCTCGCGACTTCACCACTCGCGACTTGGAGCACCCAACCTTTGGGCTCTTACCTTGCGAACCTTCAAGTTCGCGAGATCCCTCGATCTCTGCCACCTGTCCTCCTCGGATGGACGGTCCTAATCCTCTCGCGACTTCGTGGGTTGAAGAACCCAACCCTAACCGCCTTGTAACTCTGCAAGATCCAATGGTTATCGGTTGTTCACCACTTCTATCTCGAAGTGTCTCTGCCATCCGTTTCTTCTCTCTCCTGTGTGTGTCTGGACGTACATTTTCGACGACCCAGATCTAATTCGCTCCAGCTAATCTAACGACAGTTGTAGCTCTTCCTTGAACATGCACCTCTCTTTCTTCTCCTTGGAAGATTTCTTGAGTATCAAAGGTCTCGGCCTTTGCTTCTCCTCTGCAACCTTTGCAGCTATGGCTCCATGCACAAAACGACACTATACCTTCTGGGCTTCTCTACTCTGAAGTCGTGAAAGATTTTCCTCGACCTCTATGAATTCCTATAGGGTCTGCGCATCTAACCAGGTGCTATCTGTCCTGAGCTTCATCAACTATGAGGGACTTGGGAGCTTTGCACTCTTTCTCCTGGGTTCGACTCTTAGAAGAGTATTCAACACATCTATTTCTCTTCTTCATCAAGTCTAGGACTTGAGTGGGTCTCGGTCTCTACTCGTGAAAACAAAGGAAAGGGGTTGAGGCATTTAACGCCCCCTCTTCTCCTCCCAATCTAACGGTCGTGAATGACTGCAGATCTTCCTACAGGATCTCACCCATCAAACGATACTTATCCCTATGCAACCATCTCGAGATTTCAAGAGGATCATTCCTCCTTGTGTAGGGTTACTAAGGCCTTGTGCCTTCACATCCTCTTTCTAGGTTCTTGATGAGTTTTTCAAGGAGGGTATCTCTATGGGGAGGTTTACCCAGGGTACTATTTGAGGCAGATAAGGGTATCTCTCTCTTGAGAACCAGACGTGAAGTCTTAATTAGATCAGTATTCATATAAATAGTTATTTATGAAAACATAAGCCATACGTAGTCTTTCCATTATGAACATGCAACTACCAGTACTGATCAAAACACCATA
Source organism: Picea sitchensis (assembly GCA_010110895.2). Lineage (NCBI taxonomy): Eukaryota > Viridiplantae > Streptophyta > Pinopsida > Pinales > Pinaceae > Picea > Picea sitchensis. Next base: position 12,663 of record SNQJ01S0253857.1, read on the forward strand.
C
>SNQJ01S0253858.1:0-12711 GCA_010110895.2 Picea sitchensis
TGGGATTGATTCTTCTAAGTTTCTTCTTGAAGGGTTTTTGATCTTCTTTTATTGGGATTCTATGTTGTATGATGCTCGTGTCATAAGATTTCAAGTCCTTGTAACCCCAGGAAAATACGTCTGAATATTCCTTGAAAAGTTCAATGTATTTGAGTTTCTGCTCAAGGGGTAATGATTTGGAAAGTTTTACCACCCTGGGTTTCTCTTCTGTCCCTATATTACAATCTTCGACTTCTTGACCACTGGCTTCAATTTTTGTTTTTTTAGCGACATCATTAAAATAAAAAAGATCTTCTAAAGGAACTAAACCCCTAGGTAAAACATTACTCTTTAAATGCAAAATATTAGATTCTATCTCATCTTCACCTAACTCTCCCGAATCTATCTTATTTACACTATCATTTCCAAAATCAGATCTATTTACATTTTCATCTTTGTTTTCTAAGTCTATGTTTGTACACTCGAAATCATTTTTACATTGTAGAAAATCTTCAATTTGATCATCATTACCAAATACCTGCCAGTATCTGATGTTGTTGGGGACAGTTGGTCTGCACTTCACCTCCATCGTGTATGGGTGAGTGGAATGAAAAGGTATCTTGCACGTAGCTTTCGACGTAGCTAACCCATCTGCTAAAATATTTTGACCCCTGGTCATAACCTGTAAATCAACTTCAGTGAAACATTTAAGGGAATCCAAAACAACATTCCTGTAAGCTCTGAGACGGGGATGTTTTGCTGCATACTCACCTTTGATTTGCTTGATAATTAACTCAGAATTGCCTCTTACCATAATTTGTTTGGCACCAACTTTCTTTAGAAGTTTCAGACCGAGCATCAAAGCTTCATACTCGGAAATATTGTTAGTGCATTGAAAATTTAATTTGTAAGAATGGTTTTCCGAATACCTGGATCTGTGATTGTGCAACCAAACTCCTGCTCCATCTCCTTCCTTGCTTACAGCTCCATCGAAGTCCATGCTCCAAAATTCTGCAGGCAATTCTTCACTTATCACATTTTTATTTATGTTTGCCTCGGTGATCTCTTGGCCTTCGTTTTGACCAGACGTATCTTCTTCCAACTGAGTGATTTGTTCTCCTTTATCACCATCGTTATATAGGATAAAGGAATCTAGGTTAGAATGTGTAGAGTACAGGGGATAGTTATGTGGCTTTTCTTGGCTGCTGACCATATATTTCATCAGTGTCTCTCTGTATAGTCTTCTCTGTTGCCCGAATACCGGGATAGTGGCATATGACATATCCAACTGCAAAGTGCCTTTCAACTTGGCCCCCCAAGACCTGGACAACAACATACCATATTTCAGGGGAATGTGTGTGACCACAACATCCATAACCATGATTTTTGCTGGAATCTGAACTAGAGTGATACATAAGTCTTTGATCAAACCGATACATCTAACTTTGCTGGAGTCAAAACAGTGTAAGTCCTTGTAAGGTCTGGTGACCTCGAGTCCCAGCTTTTCCATCACTGCTTTAGGCATCAGGTTATGGGAAGCACCCGAATCTAACATAACATTATGAAGAATTAGGTCGTGTATATTAAGGCTGATGTAAAAAGGAGCAACAATGCCGTTGTCGGTTTGACCATCAACTTCAGGGCCAAACAGGAGTTCGGGTTGATCATCTGTAAGATTTACAGTATCTGAATGATTCACTGATCCAATGGTTAAGGCCTTCATGCCTATATCAGGTTCAATGCTCAGCGCTTTAATCACTTGTGAACGATAAGCATCTTTACTCATCAACTCGGAAAGGGGAATGGGAATTTTCACTTTGGCTAATTCCTCTTCGAGGATGAAAGGTGTAGGTGCTCTGCTTTGTCTCAACAATTCTGATTTGTCCACCACATTCTTCTGGCCAGAAGTATTTGGTGGGTTAGTTGATGAAACCTCAGTCTGCGATGATATTTTCAGAATATTAAGGTTTCTTTTTGCTGGAACTTCAGCATTACCTTTCTCAGGGCTCTTCTCGGTAGAAGGCTCAGGGGCTCTCTTGGTTTCGACTGTCTTCTTCGTTTCGGTCACCTTTTTTGGGGAAATTCTGTCTGTCTTTTTACTTCACAGATTGTACTGCTGGTGTACCTCCAAAATAGCATTTTCAAATGCTTGTTGTTTGGTATCTTCAACTTCTTCACTTACCTTTGTTTGAGAGAGAAGAAAAAGTTCTTGCTCTTCCTGGGTAAGGAAAACAACTTCGTTATCGTGAATGCCCATGAGGTTTATGTGAGTATCCTCCAGTTCTTCAATTACTTATTCTCCTTCATCGGCATAATTTTCCTGTAGGGGCAGTCTGATCTATTGATCAACACCCTTCTGTTCTCTTTGATCTCTGGGATCTCTCTGCCTGATTTGAGGAGGATTCCTTCTAAAGTTAGGATTCCAAATTTGAGGAGATGGTTGGTTTTCTCTAGGAGGGTTTCTTTAAGATATGGTGAGTTTCTCCATCATCCTTTCCATTTCTCTAGCTAAGGAATCCAATTTGGCATCAGAAGAAGATGTGGAAAGTTCTTCTTTAATCGTGACTCTCCTCTCCGTCCTCTGTCGTGCCCTTTTAGCCAACAGGTTAGCCTCCACGCTTATTGCACTTTTCTGCATGTCATCCAGGGTGATGGAGTTTCTTTCCCTTAATTGATATGACATATCAGCATCAAAACCGTCAGGGAATTTTATCAATGCTAAAACTTGTGGAGGCTTAATATCGGCTGGGATGGCATTGTACAGATTATTGAAGCGAACACAATAATCTTGAACGGTCTCACCTTGATTCCTTCTAATGTTTTCGTATTCTGACAAGATCTATAGAGGATTTTTCTTTACATCCCATATGTCTAGAAAAATTCTTTGAAACGCCGTAAGTTCAAGCACTGAGGCAACACGTAAACCCTTGTACCATTTATTCATGTCATCGGTCAAACTCTGCACAAACAATCTCATTTGAGCGTTAGCCTCATCTACTTCCTGTAGATCAAAATAATCATTCATTTTATCAACATGTTGTTGTGCGCTCAAGGGCCCTGTTCCATCGAACTGTGGAAGTCTCATTTGATAATCCTGGAGCATAGCATGAAGAGGTGCAACCAACATCAAGGGAGCATATCTGGCTGCCATGATAGGTGGAGGGGGCGGGAAGACAACCTGGATGATAGGTGTGGTAGTGACATAACACAAGGAGGAGGAGGGGCTTGCTGGTACAAAGTGAGCGGTTTGAGGGATCGTAGTGGGAGATAGTATTTCAGGGGTTCGGGGTTGCAAGGTTTTTGTATCTAAAACGATTTCAGTCACAAAGCTGTCAGATTTTGTTCTAAACAGGCTTTGTTCAAAAATGATGTCAAAGTTAAGATCTTGAATGGTAACAAGTTCCTCTGGAAGAGAAGGGGACTATGACTTCCTGAACCTTCTACAATGGTATTTTTCTTGAGTAACTGTTCTGGATTATCGGTTGCTATTGCAGGTTCTGGGTCTAGGTGAGATCGAGTATAAGCTCTTTTGGGAGCCAGATTTCTTTTTGATTTATATAGATATATATTTTTTATCTTTATGAGTTCGAAATCAATATGTACGAGATTTTAACAACCTCTAAACATTATTACTTTCTCGGACTAGCAATTTTTCAGAAACAAAACCTTTTTCTAGGGAAAAGAAAACGTGGGGGCGAAAAATTTGTTCATCCCCAATATGGTCGCCACTATGTTAATGCTTTGTAAATTCCTAGAGGTTGTTGGGAAAGAAGAAATCTATGAGAGGTAACTTTATCAAACCACTTCGAAACTAGAATCTATCCCTACCAGCTTCAAAGAGGGATCTCTCTATATGATTTAGATGTGTTTAGAACTTAAGATATTAGGCTAGTTAAATAAACACGATTGAAAAGGTTTGTTGTTTTTGTTGAGTTGGCTGAAAAGGGCCTTACGCATCCATTGGGATATGGGGTCTGTGTTATAAAGATAAAAATCTAACCAGAAAACATAGATTCCTTTCACAGGGCAGGATAATGCATTCATTGGATTCCTTTAGCAGTAAAATGATGAAAAGTGGAAAAGACGAGAATATCAATTAAAGTAAAGAAGCAGTTAAGAATTCCTTTATTGTAATATCGGAAGATAAACATTAAGATCTTTCAAAGTTTGAAACAGGGTATACAAAGATAAATACTGCAACATGCGTTACTTTTAAAGATTTAGATTAGAAAACAATATGACAACTGAGCAAGAAAACATTCAACATAGAAAAGAAAACAACACCAATGAATAACACACGAGAATCTTGTGAAAACGTCTCTTTGTATTAATGGAAGATCTCTTGAAAAAGATTACAATCTTGTAGCTTGCAGCGCGTAAAGATCAACCCTGAATACTTCAAAGTGTGAATTATTTATAACTAAAAATTACAAGCGATCCTGTCATTAAAGATCAGAACGTGGCAAATCTAAATTTAACTAACTAACTTAACAAGATACAAAAATCTAGGAAACTATTTGATGACGTGTCGAAACTTCATGCTGTCTTCTGGGTGAACCGTTGGTGAGGCCTCTGCATGACCTCTTATGACTGGATAGTTGACTAGGCTTGGACAACTCATCGACTACTTGATCAGATTGCAAAGCTCTTCCCATCGAAGGTGACTGGGAATGCTAACTTTGAGCAATCTACGGTATACTTCATCCATCTCTGTGTACTTGGCAAAAATTTGCTTGGTGATGAAGATGTATCGGATCTCATGTTGTATGATGATGTCAAACTATAAAGAATCCAAGAATGCCTTACCAGTGATACTACCTTGTATACCTGATAATTTTGAGCTATCCTTAGGCACAGTGGCTAGTCTCTTTTTATAATCGGGGAGTGTCATCAATTTGTCATTTATAACTCTCATACCAGGAAGGATTTTCTTCTGCAGAGCTTCGATCTTGCTGAAAAATATTTGTACCCCTACGTCCATGGTCTGGACCTTCTACTCCAACTGTAGCATTAGTCCTCTCTTGGTCAAGACCCTCTTGACCTCGAGGATGGTGTCTGTCCTATCTTCAATCTTCAACTCCTCTAGCTCCTCTCTGGTTTTAGAATTTAGAAATTTGATGATCTCAGTAGCTTCTGTGGGCATCTCCCCCAGTTCTTCTCTTATCTTCTCGATGACCTGCTGACTTCTTTGCACCAGCTCGTTTTACTCGAACATGAATTGTATCATCGGTCATATTTCATTCATGGACTTGGTGATGTCCATCCATACACTTTCTTTGACCTCAGCCAGTGTTTTGCCCGCCACTGTTTTCTTTTGAAGTTGTTGCAATTCCTGTTTAAGCTTGTCTGAAGTTTGTTTCTCCTTGGCGTAGCCGGTTTGGAAGGAATATTTGAGTTTCTGAAGGTTCTCAATGTCCTTTTTAAGCTTGCTAATCTCTGTTTCTTGCAAATTCATGTGTTCCATGGATTTAGCCAGCTCGAATGTCTTCTCCATAGCTATCAATGGAGTTTCTGAGGGGATTTATACTACAGACGTTGTGCTATCTCCTATTAGAGGAACTACGATCAGTGGAATGACCTCCATGGGATTTGACTGCTCCTTCTCTTTTACCAGCTTTTCCAATTCTACTTCCATTTCTTTCAACTGTGCATTCTGCTCCATGATGAGCTTGAGCATCTCATCCTTTTCCCCTTCTGTCTCCGCTATTTCCTTTGCCTGTGAATCTTCTGTTGGATGCAATTTCAATTGTTTCCTCAGGGATGCTATATCGACATTTTTCTTTTTGATCATCTCCTCGACTGCTTTCACGTTCAAGGGATCATATCCGATCTTGAGGACCAGTTCCTCCAACGTCTTAATCCTGTTATCCTTGGCGAAGGATGATATTTTTTCTAACTTCAACTGTGTCTGGACATTATTTAGAGATACTTGTAACTTGGAGGCAGCAGTGGAAGCATGTTCCAATGAGGAGAAAACCATTTCTCCAGTTTTCCTGTGCAGATCCATCTGATCAGCTGGATGCACATATTTAGTCTGAAATTCAAACATTGCCCTTTTGTAATCGGTGATTACCTTTGGGTCTGGCACCTGTGCTTGCAGAAAATCCATGTGCATTCTACCCTTCTCAGTGTTGAATGCAAACAATAGTCGATGTTTTGCAGTGGATGTTTTCTTCCAGAACTGAGCATACGTGTTGCTGGTTAGCGTCTGATTTTTCTTCTTGATCAGATCATACTTCTCAAAAATACTCAATTTCGGTCCTATTTTTCTCGGCTGGTTGGTTGGTGGAGTATCTGTAGGATTTCTGGGCAACATTGTAGTCATGATTTGTTTTCTTCTTGTACTAAGGAGCGACCGATCAACCTCCAATGTGGTAGTGGATCACATTCCCTTTTCACCAACCGTGTCAGGTGCCAGACTAGTTTTCTTCCTCTTGGTATGTAGTTGAAATTTGTCAGATGATAGTTCAGTGACAGAAGGTGACACATCTTGCCTAGGCCTTTTCTCCTTGGGAGCTTGTGGTGTGGTCGTCTGTGAGATAGTGACTGAGAGGTCCTGTTGTTCTGTCTCAATCAGAGTATTTGGCTCCCATTTTGTCTAGTTGATGATATTTTCTATCTCAGGCCTGGATGTGTGGATGCACAGGATATTTTTATTTTTGACTCTCATCTCGGAAATTATCCCGCACAGATCATAGTGCCATGCAAAACTAACAAAAAACTTCATCTCCTTAAGCAGTTTATCTGCTTCCTCCCCGACACCTCGACTATTACAGATGAAAGACCTAATTTGCCCTTTGATTCTGAGCTGCTTCTTCTTCTTCAGAGACACAAAATGTATGTCGTTTGAATTTATCATTTGCCTTATGTATTCCAGGGAAAAAATCCTCACGGGTAAATACCTGGGCAATTTATATGGGGCCAAATCACACCCATACACTTTGATCTTAGTGTGGTTTTGGTATAGGTACCAATCACCAGTCTTTGTAAGGTCCGAGAGATGTAAAATCCTCTGAATTTCCTCGTTAATTCTAGGTTTGGGTTTTCCTCTAAGCATAATCACCACTGGGTGGTAGAACTGCTTGATGAACTGCTTGAAACTAAATTTTGAAGAGTTATTTCTAAGCAATGAAGTCTACACTATCACTACCTATGGTTTCCCATCTTTATCCATCTTCTGCATTGAAAAGGAAAATTTTTCCACTTGAAAGAACACGAACAGGTAAGCCAGTATTGAAGAATACCGGAACATGCCTTCTATGGCGAAGTTGATGAATCATTCGTGAATGTTATCCACCAGGAACGTATTGTAGTATAACTGAATATTGGGTCTCTCATCAGTGGAAAAAATGGATAGAAATCCCAAGATGGGTTCGTCCACCCATTGATCCGAAAAATATCCAAGCAAGGCACATAGTGATGTGATAACCTGGTTTCCCTTTACTGAGAATAGGGAGGAAGGGTAAGGGGGGTTTGTAGTGGGGAGATGAGCGGATTGTGGGAGGAAAAGCTCAAAAATTTGAGCTCTTTGTGGGAAAGACAACTTTTGGTAGAGCGCTATGATGATTTCGAGGTTGAAAGGTGAGGGGGACTCGACTCTGGGTATCTGCAACATCTGGTCGATGGTTTCTTATGTGATGAGTGTTAGCGATATTTCTTGTCTCGGGACAAGAAATAGAAACAAGACATTGAAAGTCCCGAATCCCCGAGAGTCAATAGGGACCGTCCATCTGGAAAAGATGCGTGGCAGGAGATCAGTGTTATCGGGGAGGGTCCCGACAGGGAAGCGTCCATCGGGATATCGGAGATCCCGGAAGCAAGGAGTTCTTGCATCTCGAACTCGCGAACCCCGTAGCCCCGACGGGATAAGGTTGTGGTCACGGGAGTAGGTCATATGAGCAGGAGCTGAGCCGGAAGGGCCAGCGCGTGAAGGAGCGCATCAGGGATCGGAGGATCGGGAGTTTCGGGTACATGTGCACATCGGCACCGCAAACCCCAAAACCCCGATGAGAGTTGTTGTTGTGGTCACATAGGGCCATAGTATAGCCAGGAGGTCTAACCCATACACAGGCACATCGGTAATTCGGGGATCGAAAATTCTAAGGGTTAGAAATTCCCGACGGCAGGAAGGCCGAAACCTCGACGGGAGACACAAGGCTGCGGTCTTGTGGACGCATGGTCATATGGACCTGAGCCTAGACATGAGGGGCTAAGGGAAAAAAAGCGCTCATCGTAGAATCGATGATCGGGAGTTCAAAGGGTCAAGAACTCTTGACAATGGGGAACACGAAACCCCGAAACCCGATACAGAGTCGGGGAAAAGTCACGGTGAAGTACAAGAGGCCGTGAGGAAAGAGAGGAAGCACTACATTCTCCGGGTGCCGATTCGATGTGAAATCCCAGTAGATGCCAGGAATGAATGCAGAGAAGAGAGGGTGGTTGAGGCCTCTCCTCAGTCATTTATTGAAGAGTATGGAGGTCCTGACCAAAAATCTACCCGGGAGGGTCCCCTGTACCAGTTCTCTTCAGAAAATCCATGTCGAGTCCTCGACTAGCCAGAGGAGGTCTGCACACGCTAACTCGACATTTACTGATTCAGCTACTCCCCCTGCGGGAGCCATGCACAGTTAAGGTGGTGTCTGACAAAGAATATCAGTATGAGTTTGACTGAAGGGACACCAAGCCTTGGGCGACTGGGCATGCCTCTGTTAGGAATTTTTCTCTGAGTATATAGACTCAGTCTTTGTATTTTGTAAGGCATCGATGGTTGAGCAGAGCTCCCTACTGCAATGTTTTAGCAGCTATTCTAGTTTTCAGCTTATGCATCTGTATTTGAGATATCTCGTTTATGACAGACAGTTTTTCTTGTTCCATCTGGTTTTCTTCTCATGCTTAGAGAGTTYGTGACTGACYGAGTYGCRYGAATTATTACAGTTATGTTATGATAAATGATTTATCGTTGCATTATTGTATTCTCTGGTTTTTGTATTTAAGTGCAAGAAGACCTTGCGTTTGGATGCCTTCTTCTATAGTCTGTTAGGAACCTGTCGTTTGTAACAGACCTTCGCACTCCTTCCATACAAGTCTTACATATGTTCACCCTTTACTACACTCATTGTCTGAAGTTTACAAAGACCTCACTCACCCATGCATGCCTGGCCTAGTTTAGAGTTGGAATGATACCGTTTTGAGTTGGATTCCATTCGGTCACCCCATCTATAAAAAAACCATGACATAAAAACTGATGGGCGTCGGGATCTGCTCCTGATAGCAATCTAGGAGTGACTTCCGTCGCCAACATTTCTGGCACCGTTGCCGGGGACGAAGTTGAAGATTTTCCCTGGGCAAAACGACATTGAGTCTCTGATTCTGAAGGTGCATCAGACATCAGAGACCTTAAATATTGCTACTGTGCACTTGGTGACTCCACTGTGGCGAATCCATTGTCTCCACATCACTGTTTCAGCTGTGACTATTGTTAGCACACCTGAAAGCTGACCGTAAGGAGCTTTCTTGAGAAGGTTTCAACGACTACTTTCTCAGCCCGAGGAGCTTCCTGGGGTAACGACACGTTAAGATCTGGCCTTTGATGGTGAACAAGGACCAGACACACTTGAAGCTACGCATCTTTCACCTGGCGACTCCATTGGTTCGATATGGAGAAAATTATGGCTCAAAGGTTTTCTTTCTGTGACTTTTCTCAGATAGTTGGCTTTCCTAATGCACTTCCTAATAGAGACCAATGGGAAGATTTCCTCCCGGAATTTCATGCATCAGATTGGGAAGAACCAACTGAGCATTTACTGGACTTCCATGAGGCTATCCACCAACACAATATCACGCATGAGGATGTCCAGATTAAGCTCTTCAGGTATTCATTGAAGGGAGCTGCTCTTGAATGGTGTCGGTCTCTTCCCGCCGCAAGCATCCACTCTTTAGCAGATTTTCATACAACTTTCAATTCATTTTGTAAAGACTACTATCCAGCTGTTCGCTTGTTTAAAAGCTGTTGTGAAGAGTTTTCTTCGCTTCATGAAGCCTTTGTTGGCCTTGAAGACCATGCCCATGATGAAGCCCTTACTGTGGAGGAAAGCATCTGCTGTGAAAAAATTGAGGTGTTGAGTGATATGAGTGGTGTTAGCTCGAGGATGGAAGCATCTGACATCATATCGGATGTGTCTGTTCTTTTAGATGTTCATAAATATCAACACGCCTCCTATGGAGATTATGAGTTGGTAGAGTAGATGTGGTCCATGGTAGATGGCTCACCTAAATGTCGGGTTGAAGCAGATATTCCTAGCAACCTTGTTTCTGAGGACGAAGACCTTCCCGTTTGTAAAGAAGACATTATTTTGGAAGCGGTTCCCTCTCTTTTTCTCCAGGGATTTTCTCACGATATATTTTTACCTGAGATTAAAGAGAAGAATATTATGTATGAGCAACCAGAAGAAGCAGGTCCCACTGTTCCTGAAACATATATTTTTGACGGGATCACCATTCTGGAGGAGGATCATAGAGATAAGGGTCAACCCCTTTTTGATGAATATTATAGTGATGATGAGAAACACGCTTATCCTACATTCAATCACTATAAACATACTGAAGAGCCAGTCAGCAAGCAGAATCACCCCATGGTCCCTATTTATGATGAATATGAATCGAACCTGGAGGAGAGCCAACAAGAAGAGGAAAAAGAACCAGAGGGGCAGTCTGCTCTTTGTTCAGAGCCAGTCAGTGAGCATCCACCACCTGAGATCAGCGAGCCCTTTTCAGTTATTCACCCGCCTGTGCTTATTAGAGATATTCGGCCGCAGGTGAACAACTGTGTAGCAGAAGAGGTCGTCTGTCGCCAATTTCCTGGAATTGGCCACTCATTTGATGACCCTTTTAGTGAATACATGGAGTGGCCTTTCCCTTATGCATTGGAGCCTCCCTATTTCATCTCAACTCCAGCCTGTAAGGAGGATTTGAAAAGTGTAACCGTTCTGCTGTCACGGTTACACCATCTGCTGGTGATCATCGACAGGAGGAAGGAGCTTCTATCCAGGAAGCTGCTTGAATGGCGATGGTGGAAGTTTTCTTTCACCTAGCCCATGTAAAGTGTTTCATTAGTTTAGGGTTGTATATAAATAATCTCTTTGAGCATGTATCTTTGTTTTGTTGCTTTTACTTTTCGGCATATATTTTCAGCAGCGGGATGTTTTGAGCGTGACTCCATAGCCCAACAGCAAGGCACTGAAGCTGCGAAATGAGTTCTTAGAGCATCGCAGGGATGACTCTATCCCTCATGGAGCCTAATGTTAGCGATATTTCTTATATTGGGACAAGAAATAGAAATAAGACAGCGAAAGTCCCGAATCCCCGGGAGTCAATAGGGACCGTCCATCTGGAAAAGACGCGTGGCAGGAGATCAACGTTATCGGGGAGGGTCCCGAAAGGGAAGCACCCATCGGAGTTGAAGCCATCGGGATATCGGAGATCCCGGAAGCAAGGAGTTCGTGCATCTCGAACTCGTGAACCCCATAGCCCCGACGGGATAAGGTTGTGGTCACGGGAGTAGGTCATATGAGCGGGAGCTGAGCTGGAAGGGCCAACGCGTGAAGGAGCGCATCGGGGATCGAAGGATCGGGAGTTCTGGGTACATGTGCACCTCAGCACCGCAAACCCCGAAACCCCGATGAGAGTTGTTGCTATGGTCACATAGGGCCATAGTATAGCCAGGAGGGCTAACCCATACACAGGCGCATCGGTAATTCGGGGATCGAAAATTATAAGGGTTAGAAATTCCCGACGGCAGGAAGGCCGAAACCTCGACGTAAGACACAAGGCTGCGGTCTTGTGGATGCATGGTTGTATGGAACTGAGCCCAACTAGGAGGGGCTAAGGGAAAAAGAGCGCTCATCGGAGAATTGGTGATCGGGAGTTCAAAGGGTCAAGAACTCTTGACAATGGGGAACACGAAACCCCGAAACCTGATACCGAGTCGGGGAAAAGTCACGGTGAAGTACAGGAGGCCGTGAGGAAAGAGAGGAAGCACTACATTCTCTGGGTGCCGATTCGACGTGAAATCCCAGTAGCTTCCAGGAATGAATGCAGAGAAGAGAGGGTGGTTGAGGCCTCTCCTCAGTCATTTATTGAAGAGTATGGAGGTCCCGACCAAAAATCTACCCGGGAGGGTCCCCTGTACCAGTTCTCTTCAAAAAAGCCATACCGAGTCCTCGACTAGCCAGAGGAGGTCTGCACACGCTAACTCGACATTTACTGATTCAACTACTCCCCCTGCGGGAGCCATGCGCAGTTAAGGTGGTGTCCGACAAAGAATATCAGTATGAGTTTGACTGAAGGGACACCAAGCCTTGGGCGACTGGGCACGCCTCTGTTAGGCATTTTTCTCTGAGTATATAGACTCAGTCTTTGTATTTTTTAAGGCATCGATGGTTGAGCAAATCTCCCTACTGCAATGTTTTAGCAACTATTCTAGTTTTCAGCTTATGCATCTGTATTTGAGATATCTCGTTTATGACAGATAGTTTTTCTTGTTCCATCTGGTTTTCTTCTCATGCTTAGAGAGTTCGTGACTGACCGAGTTGCACGAATTATTACAGTTATGTTATGATAAATGATTTATCGTTGCATTATTGTATTCTCTGGTTTTTGTATTTAAGTGCAAGAAGACCTTGCGTTTGGATGCCTTCTTCTATAGTCTGTTAGGAACTTGTCGTTTGTAACAGA